>JARKHS020032467.1:0-38010 GCA_030143305.2 Amblyomma americanum
GGAAAGCAGCTTGGAAGAAACTTCTCATCAATCAATGCCCAAAAAATTGGTTGGATTATAAGTACGTTGCTGCAACATTTAAGCGAACCGTCGCCCTTGCAAAGGAGGAGTATATTACACATCATTATGATTTCCTTTGACAATCAGGAAATAAACGAGCTTTGTTGAATTTCATGAGGCGAAACAAGGTGATTCCACCGGCTGCCAACATTGAATCCGTCGTTCAGTCCCCTGCCGACATCGCAAAGGCCTTAGAGGATATTGCGTGTGGCCTAGAGCTTCGCTTTACATCTGCTCTACCCTCTCCTGCTACATTCACATGCGCCTCAAGTGATTTCACTGAGGTCTCTATGCCTGAGCTGTCGCAAATTGTTCGGCGCTAATCCCCAGCGGTTCCCGGCCCTGATAAGGTCACTTCATCTAGGATAATAATTTTGTTCAATGACTCTCCTGCAGACTTGTTGGCTCTAGTTAACAGTTCTATTAAACATCCTTGGATACCTCATGAGTGGCGTCTTGCTGAAATAGTTTTATTGCTTAGAAAGCAACGGGAGTGATTAACTTTAGACAACATACGCCCTATTTCATTAAAATCGAACCTAGTGAAATTGGTGGAAGGGGTTTTTCTAAGCTTTGTCATGTTATTCATTTCGGAAAATTGTTAATTGAATTCCTGTCAAATTGGTTTCAGGCCGGGTTGTTCGATTTGGTGCGCTCATACTGACCTAGATAGTTGTATTAAATTAGCTCGCAATAGAAAAGTTTGCTGCGCTTGTCACCTTGGATGTCAGTAAAGCATACGACAGCGTTGAGCACTCAACTCTGTTAGTAAGATTACTGGAACTGAACTTCCCAAGCTGTTTTGTAGCCTAGATTTCTGTTTTTTTTTAGAAAATAGAGAATTTACTGCTGCCAAAATGGTGTTTCGTCAAGGAGATTTCCTAAGACAAGAGGTGTACCGCAAGGATCAGTTCTCTCACCTGTTCTTTTTAACATTTTTCTAAGCTCGATACCATGCATTCAAAACGTGAAAACTTATGTGTACGCCGACGATATTGCATTTATCCTATCAGCAGGTGAATTCACACTCTTTATGGAACCCTGTAAAAATATCTCAATGTTCTTGACGACTGGATAGGAAGAATTAATCTGTCCCTCAATGTCAAGAAATGCGCATTTTTAGTATTTCCGGTTTCTGTTCCTGTAAATATCTGCCTGGTCTATAGAAATAACACAATACGTCAAGTTCAGACGGTGAAGCATCTCGAAGTAATATACGACTCTACTCTATCCTGGCGGCCACACACTGAGCCAGTTTCTGCAAAAGGAGTTCGGGCCATTGGCATCGTGCGCAGGCTTTGTAGTGCTAGGTCAGGCATGAGAAGGCATACATTTCTGATGATTTATAAAATGTACGTCCGCCCAATTTTGGAGTTCGGATGTGTTTTATTCTCAGGCGCTCCTGCCTATAAACTTCGCCCTCTTGTGCTGTTGCAGCGTGAGGCGTTGCGCCTTTGTCTGGGGCTTCAAAAATATGTCGCCAATGCTGTTCTGCACCCTGAGGCGCGAATCCCATCGTTATCAGCTAGGTTCCCCATTTAACATTTCAAACATTTTTAAAATTGTGCGACTCACCTCTTCACGCTTCCAGTATAATATTTCTTAGTCAACCTTCCGCCTTTTTTAGTGGCGCCTGGTCTCGTTTTCATATTCCGCAGATATGTTACGTGCAGTCCCTCCTTGATCCCATAAATATTCATTTCACAGATGTCCGCCAAATGTAAAACAACTCATCATCTGTCCAGATTTAATTCAATGACATTTTCATATCGAATGCAAAGCTGCAGCCCCTCCCGCTTCTTCCTGGTCTGTTGCAGGACCAGCTAAGGTCCTTTCCCTCTCATGTTCTTATTGCTACCGATGCCTCGCAGGATTGCGAAAAGGCATGTGTAGAAATTTTTTCGCCTTCACTGGATTGGTCTTTCTTTCCGTCTTCCTAACTTCAATTCAATTTTTCTGGCTGAATTATTAGCAGTAATCTTAGCGTTACGAAAATTAGAAACTACCGTTTCCCAGGTCGTGGTTATAACAGACTCTCTGTACATTTGCTCTTCATTATCCTCACCCACTGAGTCTCGGGCATTACGCCTCTTTAAGTTCCTGATTCCGCTCCATCTAAATTCGATAAGGTTGCTTTGGGTACCAGGTCACGTGGGCTTTCACTTAAATGAGGTTGCAGATTCCTTAGCAAGAGCCTCTCTCTGCTGCCAAATTGTTGCTGTCTTGCCATCGTGTGCATATACAGCTGCGGTGAGGTTTCGCAGCTACACAATATTTCAGGAATTTCCTGCCTCGGCTCTTACATTATCTGCCGAATATCAGCATCTTCTGCATCCTTTGACTAGCAAAGAATGGAGCTCACACAGAATAGAGGTCTCTTTCACGCGCTTGCGTTGCCGGGTTCCCCTTCTAAATTTCTACCTTCAGAGATCTGGCCTGGCGGCTTCCCCACTGTGCCCTTTTTATGTCGATCCCGAGACAATCGGTCACTTCCTGCTGTTCTGCCACCGCTTCTCTCATTTGAGGAAGCGTCTTTTGCAAATTCCATTTCATCATCTGGGCCTGCCTGTGTCCTCCGCGGTTGTTCTTTCCATTGACTCCTCTTTGCTTGGACGAAGCGACAGGAGTGTGCTCTCTGCTGTGCAAAATTTTTTTCAAGAAACGCAGCGACTCCCATTCTAATTTCTTTTTCCCGCTCTCAGTCAGTACGACATTGAAACATTACAGACATTGTATACTGTTATGCACATTAAGCCATAGTCCCGTCTTCGATCTCTAGTTAGCAGGACCCCTGTCCTTCCGTCTTCCAATCTATCAGCGTACATAATATTACCGCTCCTTTTCCCGTCAAAACTTTCCTGTATCCAGCAATATACCGCCTGTGTCTTGACCACTCCCCCGTAGTGGGTATGTGCCATAAACGTCTGAGGCCTTCCTTCCTTCCTTCATTCCATCCATCCATCCATCCATCCATCCATCCATCCATCCATCCATCCATCCATCCATCCATCCATCCATCCATCCATCCATCCATCCATCCATCCATCCATCCATCCATCCATCCATCCCTTCCTTCCTTCCTTCCTTCCTTCCTTCCTTCCTTCCTTCCTTCCTTCCTTCCTTCCTTCCTTCCTTCCTTCCTTCCTTCCTTCCTTCCTTCCTTCCTTCCTTTCTTTCTTTCTTCCTCCCTTCCTTCAACGTACCAGTCGTTAACGCCGTAGTGAACGCGCTACCGGGAGCCAAAATGAACAGAATGCCTGTCCTGAAAGGTAAGGTAGGAGAAAAAACAAATACAGTGTTGCGAGACACGGGAAGCAGCGCTGTAATCATAAAACGAAGATTAGTGAGAGATAAGGATCTCACTGGAACGAAGAGCCTTGTGCGGCTAGTGGACGGCTCGTTTCAGCGCTTGCCGGAAGCTGAAGTACATGTGCGAACTCCCTACTACAGCGGGAAACTAACTGCACTGTGCATGGAGCGCCCCATATACGACCTCATATTGGGCAACATAAAGGGGGCAAAATTTCCAAAGTGACCAGAAAGTAGCCACGAGACAAAGAAAGCCGAATCCTGCTCTTCGGAACAGCACACTGATCGCCAAGCGAATAACTGGCGAAGGAAGCGCGAGCGTGCTAGCTCAAGCAAAGGAGCAGTGAAGCAGAGAGTCAAGCATGAAGAACGGAAGGGTCCCGCGAAGGAACATTCCGAGGAAGAAAAAACGTTTCTGCAGGAAGGGACGAGCACTGCAGCAGAAAGCTGTGCGAAGTTGAAAGGCAGCGGAATAGTCACAAGGAAGCAGCGAAACGCGAAAGGAAGGCTGCTCAAGAGGACAAGGTGTCTGAAACTCCGGCTAGGCTCAGCTTAGCGCAGGTTGTGGACATGTTCATCGTGCTGTTGTGCACGTTACTTCAGCTGCCTTTCGATCACAAAGGAAAAATCAGGAAGGTGACCAAGAGGGGATTCACACCGGTCAATTTTGTGGGCATGTGTGCTTTTACGCAGGTGCCCTGGAATGCATCGATTGCCTTGTTTGTGTGTGCATACCTGAACGCACAATTATTTTCCCAGTCCGCAAATTTATCTACAGGGTTCAGGTGGGGCGAAACAGAAGCCCTTGTTGACCGAGAAAAAGACCCGAGAGTCGAAGAGACTCTTGTAGAGACAAAAGGCAACTGTGAAGGTCCTCACGAGTGCATTACGAAAGCGCAAGTAAGAAACGTAGGTGGAAGTATCGGCTAAAGTATGTATCATACAGCCCAGTGTAATGTTATGCTAATGTGTTGCCGAGTTGCGGCATGAAGTGAATCTTGACAGTTGTCAAGTGTTATGTGCGTGCAGACATCGCTGTATTGAAGTGTGTATTTTGGCGTTCGCAATTGAGTTTGTGACGCAAGCATGTGCGCACGAATTTTGTGTTTTGCGAATATTGTTGCACAATATTCTTAAAGGAAGGGGCAGTGTCAAAAAATTCGGCGCATTTTCGAACAAAACCGGCGCTGCGCCTAAGCAATCGCGCCGGCGCACAGTAAAATAAAATAAAAACAGCGGGGAAGGGCCCCCGGAGAGTGCGTAGCTTTGCGAGTACTGCTGCAACTCAGCTCGCCGGCGCGGCGCCGAGGGAGGCATGGCCGCGCGCGGCGACATTTCTCTAGAATGTCTGAGTGGTTTCTACTCATCGTCGACGGAGAGAGCATGACCTTGACTGCGCTAAAGTGATACTCTCTCCCCTTCACTCTTGCGCCGGCGTCTTCGCATGCGAGAAGGAACCATAAATTTCCGGAAGGCGGTTTTCGCGCCCGACCAATGGGGTCGCGCACCCGGCGAGAGAAGGAGTTTGTGCAGTTGATACTGCGTGTATCTGGACGCCTGCCATTGCGCGAAGAACAAACAGACGCGGTCTGCGCCTATAAATGAGGGGCTTCAACCGTTGCCTCTTAGCCCGAGCCGCCGTTTAAACTTCCGTGAAGCGCGCCCGCTCGACTCCCGGGAGAACACCACTAGCCCAGTCCGGACCAGCAAGGCAACGTGCGCCAGCCTACGGATCGGCCCCGTCGGGTCGTCGGACAGTCGCAGTGCCCGGTGAATAAATTGTGTTTTATTTGTTTGTCTCTCTCTGCGTTAGTGCACTTTAGGTGCAAAGTGCAAGGGTTTTGTTGAATTGCAATCTCTCTCGATTGTTACTTTGCATGAGTTGAATTGTATTTGTAAATCACTTTGTATGTGCTCGTACGAGTGATTGTGAAATCGTCTGTATCGTCTCTTAGCTGTATAAACTTTGTTTTGTTTTGTGAACCTTTGCCTCCGGCCCATTCTCTGGCTTGCGACCGGCGAAAGCTGGGCACCATGCGACCAACCCCCTTGTCACTTGGTAGCTCAAGCCCAGCTTTCAGGGACATGGCCGTTTAGTTCGGCAAACTGCCACCATGGGCCGCTTCACCCTGAACTCATTCTTTCTCTTTTCTTTTCACCTTTCCTCCTCGCATAGCCGCACGCAGGCAGACGGGAGGGCGCACAGCTGCGGGTTTGGGTTGGGCGGTTAACCATTGTTCGGATTCCACACTGCAGGAGGAGGAAGGAGCAAGTAGGGCTTTGTGGGCGAAAAAAAACTATCAATGCGGCGTGAAGCCTTCGCTGTGCCTGAGGAACGCATGTTCAGTAGCAGGATATTGAGAAAGGCGCCCAGTTAGAAGAGAAAGAGGGGACGGAAAAGGCAAGATGGCTGAAGGGTTTGTTGAGGCCGTTCGATAGGGACGCTGTGTGGAGTGAAAACGCGTGCTTCTTTTTGACGAGTTGTAAGGTAGAGAAGAGATACATCCCAGCAGAAGCAGGACGCAGTGATACAGTGTGTCATGTCTCACCGGCGCCGTATCTTTTCGCTGCCTTACAACTAGCCCAAAGTGCCACCTTAGTGAACTCCTGGATTTAGGCTCGTGATTAGAAGCCAAATTAATATGTATAAAAATAAAAAAAAACAAGGACGCCGAATGCAGGGATGTCAGATGCTTGTAGAATTTTTTGGGCGAACGCAATGGAAGCGTCCAAAAGGCCAATCTCAACAATCATTTGGGGAGTTAGTTGCAAGATGCCGTCTTGGTTGTGTAATTGCTGTTGCCTATCTTTGTGGCGGATCAGCGAACCAGCTCTTTTATCGGCGCAATGCCATTTACAGTTTTCAGAAACACGTCGAACTCCTCATCAGCACGACTATAGTTCAGCGCTATATTTCGCGAAAAGTAACGGTTATAAATTTTCTTTTTTTTTTCCGAAGACGGTTACTGACTGCAATGCTCTCCCTGAGAGAGTGATATCCGCTATTGACTTTCTGAAGGCCTTTTATGATGTATTTTAGTTACAGTATAGAGATATTCTTCAGTTTTATTTGTCGTGCATGCTTTTATTACTGACTTATTGCCCTTGTATGTTATATCTTTGTGCCGTTCCTGCTTGCACCCAAGCAAGAGGTCTGCAGTATTGATAAATAAGTAAATAAATAAATAAATACAGGACTTCGTGTCCAGAACTTAGCGTATCTAACATCAACTGGTGAAACCACGAATAGCGGCGCACTCCAGGTTTTTTTTTTTTGTGACCGTAGTGTGACACTCCTGTGCAATCTGAGGAGACTGAACGTTCTCTTGGACACCGTCTCTCTCATCGTGTACCCTCAGCGTTCATGAACTGAGCGGCCAACATTGGCTTTGCGGGACAGTGGTAGAAACACATTGTTTAAATTAAGGGGCTCAGATAAAGCAATTGCCGACAGACCACAGTAAGGGTAATCCCGCATGTACATTGAAACCACCACTACTGCTCTCCCAACATGCTGCACAGAGCATGAGTAGGATTGTTTCTTGGTTCTGTTACGTAGTTATCAAACAAATCCATGTACCATTGTTTGCGCTTGTTTGTTAAATTATCCTAGCCCGAAGAGTCTCCGCGGTGGCTAAGTGGTTATGTCGCTCGGCTGCTGGCCCGAAAGACGCGGGTTCGATTCCGGCCGCGGCGGTCGAATTTCGATGGAGGCGAAATTCTAGAGGCCCGTGTACTGTGCGATGTCAGTGCACGTTCAAGAACCCCAGGTGGTCGAAATTTCCGGAGTCCTTCACTACGGCGTCCCTCATAGCCTGAGTCGCTTTGGGACGTTAAAACCCAATAAACCAAACCAGACTAGCCCGAAGCAAAAGAAAAAAACTAACCGTCCTCACCATGTTTTGTGTACTACAGCTCTTGTACATCGTAATCGGGCCGGACAGTTATTCAGAACACTGACTTCAGTGTTGCGACAATATTAGAAGCGCTGCAACGGCATGTGTCGGGTTCCGACTTTATATCCCTCTATGGTTGCCTGTCTCGGTCTCCCACTGCATGCAGTTTGTACATTTGCAGCATAGTTTCAGAAGGGAATCTGTGGATAAAATTGGGACATGCAGCAACGTAACCTTTCAAAAATGTACACAACGTTGCTATACAGAATACGCGGAGTGTAATATGCTTCTTACCTGCGCAAATGTACCATTTGCATCGCAGTCTCAGGCTGCAAACAATTATTACGTTAGAACCAGAAAAAAAAAATTCAGGGGACACTTTGTTGAACTAAAGTGCGGTGCATGAGGCGAAAGCCTTTAGCGCGGTGTTGCTGCTTGTGTCACTGATGTAGGGTTAAGATGTTAATTAAGTACACAATTGCTTGTGAATCTTAAAGGCTGGAGACACTGCAGGGCATTTAGGAGGCATCCATCTGATTCGACGCCCTTCTGCAAACACTCTCCAGAGTCCTAGACAAGCAGAACTACATATGCGTTGACAGGAAGTAGCGTAGTCGTTAGCACGCTTGGTTGCGGAACGGAAGGATGGTAGAACTACTCTCTGAGTATTTGCATGCTTGCATTCATACTATTATGCTCCTGCAAAAGTAATGAAACCGTTTGCTGTATTAGTTTCCGGCGTCGACACCATAACAATAAAGTAAAGACTTCGTACGGTGATTCCTTGTCAATGAACTGCTATCAGTGAGCGTTTGCGACCCGATTTTAGGATAGTGTCTCGCTTGTGAGAAGAATTCATTCTTAACTCACTTTTGAAATCTTTTAACAAAAAAATAACTAAACAGATAGCCTCACTAGAGAGAATACGTGGGTAAGCATTTACCCTTCATCTCGTTATGAGAAGCTGAATTCGCGTTCTTGCTTGTATCATACTCTTTTCAAAAGTTTTTGCGTGTATATTGAATTTTTTTTTGTTTTGTGCCTTGTTATGAACGCTGCCAAGCTGCAGACGTGACGGACGTTCATTAATATCGTGTTGGCTGCAGCAAATAGCGCGTGCTTTTTTTTTTCTAATGTATACAGATTTTTCTTTTAAAAGCCGTAAAAGATGCATCGTCGTGGTCCGTGCAGGTGAATTGTGCGCCAAGGCGGACATTATGTCCGTGATAAAGTTCATTTAAAAGACTATTAATGAACTATAAATTGAAGGCTGTAAACATCGAAAGTTAACCAAGTCTTCAGAATTCTTTAATAGATACAAAGTCTTTAAAAGGATCCAATTCCCAAAGTCACTCGCGAAATGCGCCGGTAGTAGCACATCTCCACTTTATGCCATGGGGATGAGTTTATCGCCGCAATAACTAAACAGCGATACTTAATCGTCGGGCCGACCAGCTGCCTTCTTCTGTGCGCCGCGAGAGATTTGGGGAGGCAAAGCCGCTTGGATGGTGAGAATTACTCGCCCACATTTCACAGTACTAGTATTGGACTGACGCGCCTGACAGAGTTCCTGACAGAGACGCACCAAAATAAAAAAAAGAGTAAAACAGGAAGCACGGCAATAAAGTAGAAAAAAATGGCGAATAATAAATGGCGTCGGCAGCCAGCTGAAGGAACATGGGCTGGGAATGAGGGGGACACATAGGTATTTGGCTTTTCCCATAGCCGCCTTTGTCGCTTCGACTCGGGCGGCTGGAATGCGCGTTTTGACATGGATGGGTAGCAGGTGCTCGTCACGTGCAAAGCCAGCTTAGAAGAAAAACTTGACGATTCTGCTCATCGGGCCTTTCCCCTTTGACGTCACGCTGCTTACCCCACGGATAGGTCTCTCCCCGCTGTAAAGAAAGTGACAATGCTTTGGTTTAGACAACCGGTTTCGTCGGAAGGTAAAGCGAAATTCCAAAAAAAAAAAGGAATTCTTTCGCGATGTTTAGTTTCCGGGAGGCGTGTTGGGACAAAAGGGAAAACACGTGAGCCTTGCACGTGATCCCGATTCCTTGACGCTGTTTTTATGCTAGGTTGTTCGCTGGCGTACTATAAATACAGTACCATCGAGATGCTGAACACCATTCGTCCACACCCAGCAACTGCAGCCTCACCTTTCTGCCAGAAGCAACTGATGTACCACTCCGTCGAGAGAGTCATCGCGAAAACGGTAAGTTTATAACTTTTTTGTTTGAATATTGTAACATTAAATCTTTTTTTTATATTTGTAACGCACTGCTGTGTACATTTAGTCATTACCTGTGGTTTGATTTTGGTATGTGCAGCCATATACTTCATCAGAAAAATAAAGTGCATTTATTCCATCTGCAGCATTAAGTTTGAAACCTAAGTAATGGTCTTTCAGAGATTGTTAAAAAGGTACCCTGGAAAACTCGCTCCATTTAAAATAACGGCAACGCAAGAACAAAAAATAATTACGCATTGTATTAGATTATCTCCTTTAAGTGTGGATGATTCATCTATCACCGAACACACAGACTTGTTAAGGACAGTATGCATATGGTAGGGAATAAAACAACATTGAGGGTCACTTATATTTACTCCACTCACGCCGCATCATTTAGTCTAATAGTTGTGACTGTTTTCACCCGGTTTAGGAAGGAGGTGCAAACTGCATTCCCATATTCAAATGCACTTGCTCCACTTTGCACCGGACTAGTCCCGAGCAAGACAACATCGTATCATTCACAAAAATGTACAAGTTCATGTACATGTCGTTTTCTGTAATGTTGTTATAAAAATGTTTGTTGCGCTTCTGTTATGGGTCACAACATTTTCGCGTAGTATGGCGTGCCGGCAAATAGTTGTTCAATTTAGTATTTGATATTAGTAAGTCGCACCGACCTTAGTATACCGAATTTAGTATTATACCCCTGCTACACGGGCGCTCCGAATGCCTTCCAACCTAATGTCATTCGACTCGACTGCCGAACTTACGCTGCTACATGAAGTTTCTCAACGACATTCGGTTCGGATGACATTCGAGTCGACGGAGCTCGGCGGAGACACTCCAGATTTTGGAATGCCGTCGAAACGCGAACGCAGCCCGAACCGACCAATAGGCGTTGCCGCCACCATCGCTTCGCCCCGCCCACAGCCGCGCGAGTGCTTTCGGCTCTGTGGCTGCTCATATTGATACCTGCTGCTCGCTTTTTCCTGCTCTTTGCTTAGCAAATAGCTCATGTTCTGTCTACGTAAGTGCTTGAAGATAACAGTGCACCAAAGAACATTTACCGCGTGAGCATGAAATTTCTCCAGCAGTGTGCCGATGAGGACGCCTGCGCGCATATACTACTGTTTACATCGCTGCGTACGAACAGCTAGCGCTCGTTTGCATGACTTAAAACACATTCTGCGCTTTAGTTCTATTAAATAATCTCATCTTTTTTGTACTGGTTGTACCCGTGGCTTGTTAAGGCGTTGCGACAATCTGTGGGAGGAAGCGCCGATGCGATCGCTCGCCTGAGAAGCACTTGACAGCTGGGCTACTGACATCGTGTACGATCGGCGCTTGTCGCTAATTGTCCCGACTTCGTCCGACGCGATCAGTAGTTTATTTTAAACTGCTTTATTCAGAAGTAAGATTGGGGACCGTTCGCGGTAATTGAAAAGGCATAACTTGTTATCCACAAAATAGCAACGGCGACGACTGCTGCTGGTCGTAAAGCAGTGCTCGGCGGTTTGGGTCACACCGGCGCTTCCCGTTCATCGTATGCGCGCCCTGCGATGTGAGCAATAGTTGATTTGAGGTCACTGTCGTCAAAACTACACTCGTCGATCATTTGCGTTCGCTCAAACTTGTGAATTCGCTCTTCACAACCGCCGAATTCGAAGACGTAACCCTGCGGACTCGCTAGGCCTTGTCGTCGCGGAAGGGAAAGGAGTCGCCGTCGATTAAAATTAATTTGGCAAGCGCTTATAGCTGGTGAGTGTTCGAGTGTGCACATGTGAAATATACCATTCCTTTCGCTTATTAACAATATGGATAGGGTAGAAGGGCGAATATATTCACACCGTCGCCTCATCAGCGTGTTTTCGCTCAGCCGCCGGCCTGCCGAGGATATGAAGGCTGAAAGTCCGCCGGTCGGATTCTTCGGTGTCGTTGGCCTCAAAAACTTGTCCCACTACAGTCATATATGCTGCTGTTGACCGTGATAGTGTCGTTGTCGCACTAGTGTGACCACCGCCGCCGTCGTCATCGTACACTGAAAACGAGCTGAGAAAATTTGAAATGCGTTTGGAAAGTGTCGTGTAGCGCCGCGGAAGTCCATCGAGTCCGAATGCCATTCCAAGTGGCGAATGTCATTCGACTCAGGTGTCATTCGAACGTGCCCGTGTAGCACAGGTATTAGCTTTTCTCGCGATTGCCAAGGACGATTTCTATTAGCGTTTGTCGTGATGACGCTCTGCCGCCTTCATATTAGCAGCAGCATTTTTTGGTTTCATAGAGATAACATGCCAATTTTCCTCGTGAAAAGGTGCACGTGGGCTTGCGGATCTTATAGAACCTAATAAGTACCACAACAAATAAAATCCTGAGACTCAGTTTGTTTCCCTTCTTTTGGTTTCACCCCCCCCCCCCTCCCGCTATCTTCAGATAAATGAAATCGTTTCCTAAAGTATTGACAAAATGTGTCCATTTGTCTTTCATTTAGCGCAAAGGATACCTGATCCATTGTAAAGGGTACTCCAAATGGCACTGTACCCTGGAGCCTAAGAGGAATCTCAACGAGGCCTGTCTGCGCGAGTTCACATCCCCAAGGAAACCATCGAATCGACGCCTCCAGTCTGCCTCTGAAGAGATCGTGTACGAAATTCAAAAAAAGCTGTCCAACTGCCGTCGATCAAGCGGTCTCCTGAAGGTGAAACTTGACCAGGGCATTTATCGATGTGCTTTTCACGGGAAAGGCCAACCATTAGAAAAAAAAATGGCTACTCTGTGAGGAACAAGACTTCTCCAGGCTCCAACTTCCGTCTGCATGGTCGATACGGGAAACGAAACTTGGGAACACGGTGGCGATTGAGTTTCCAATCAGAATTAAGGGTGGGGTACCACTTCAAAAGTCCTGCAAGAGGTTTCCTTGCGGATTTCCTCTTTAGACCTTGCAGGTTTTTATCGTGACAAAGACAATTGCTGGCGCATCGTAATACAGTGATAAGTGTTTATTCCCATGGAGTGCTACTTTTGTTCTATTTATTTTGTTTTCGCGTTATTTTGGCTTGTTTTGTACAACGTGTCACCTGTTTAGCTCACTGAGTGTTACTGTCTCTATTCCACTGCTATGACTTCTTGTTCGTCAAATTTCCTAGTTTTTATTTAGTTTGTTGTTTATAGCTCAACGAAATAGCCACGCCAGATAACCATATAATCTTGTCTGCTACCTTTGACAGTTACAGTGTCACATTCACGCTGACCAATGAGACAGCTATAAAGACAACACACGAGAAGGACCTTCTTCGAAAGACATACTTTGAAACTGTGCAATCATTTTTGCCCCCTAAAATAAGGCTTCCCATTATGGGTAAATATTTTGAAGACCGGTTTACGTCACTGTGAATTATTGCGGATAGGCGCTACAGGAATTTGACAGGCCGTGCGAAAGCGTCCTTCTTAAAAAATAAAAGGTTCATAAAGATTCACTTCGAGTCTCAATCTAGCCCACCTGAAACGAATACCGGAGAATCCATAGAGAACATCATAATTTCTGCTCTGCAAAAAGAACTCGAAATGCTGAATGAAAAGCTGAAATCCGAAAAAACTACAATGCTACTGAACAAATCCATAATGGTCGTCGGCGAGGGGTGCAAAAAACAGACCGAAGGAAGCTTAATGCCGCTGGATATTCCATCGCGCAAGCACTTGACGCTGTACTGGAGAGCTACGGCTTAGATGTATGCCAGCTTCTCGTAACTGACTTAAAAGGCCTGCTGCATAAAGCAACATTCAAAGAAAATGGATAAATTATTTGTAAATGCGGTGTAAAAAGAGGTTTCTGCAGCAATGGTCAAGTTAACTATAATGCTCTTTCTTCTCCAATTAAACAAAGCTTGCGAGAAGTTGCAGCCCTCTTGGACGTACATTTTGTCAGTAACGTTTTCTGGGAGCACCTCTCCGCGAGCGTCCCTAATCTGCCTACCATAAGGCTAATACATTCTTACAGAGAGCACCTAGATAGCAGGATAACTGTCTTCAAGACACCAGGAACCTCACCTGGCGCTCAGGTTTCATTTGAGGAAGACTTGGCGTTAGCTGCGTAAGAGCTAGCTAAAGATGTAGGCATAAGTGTGACAGAGATCTCCACCGAGGCACTCATTGTAAAAATAGAGGGTGATGGCTGCGTTGTGAGTAGACGCACGACCTGGACAACATTATCATTCATCATCATTTGCAAAACGCGGCAGCTTCAAAGCCATAACCTTCATCGCCTTCTCGGTGTGGCGGATATCTCGGAGGGTTATATTGAAATAAGAGAGGCTTTTCGGGATTTGATGAAAGAAATTAATGTTGTCGCACGAAGGGGTAGCATATCTGTAGGGGACCACGAGATTCTGATTCGCATCTGTCTAGGGTCAGATTTGAAATTTTTGCTTGTTGTTAGGGTCTGCAGTCTGCTGCATCACACTATCCTTGTCCATTTTGTCGAGCAAACCCACAGACAAGGTGCTCAGTTCTTACAAGTAACAGGAGCTTTAATGAGCCTCCTTTGATCCGCACTCTTGAGAACATGAAAGCTGATTGCTTCGCAGAGGCGAACGGGATGAAAAACGTGCCATTGTTTAACTTCGACTCTGATTTAATAATTCCTGATGTATTGCACATGAAGTTAAGAATAGTTAACCGCCTTGTAGATGGATTGCTTTCAGAAGCATGCATATAAAAAGCGGGACCAAGAGTATTGGTTTGAGGGACTTATTCAAGAGACACGGGCGAAGAGGCTACGCTGTGCAGAAGAAAAAGTGAGCGAAGGAAACTGTCTACAAAATGTGGACGACATGGATGCAGGAGAATTGCGCACGGAGCTTCGGGCTATGGGAATGTGGACGAAAGTCAAATCAATAGAAAGACTTCGCAACCTTGTAAGGAAAGAAAGAGAAAAGCAATGATTGTAGCCATAGGAGGAGATAACAGTTATGTGGTGAGATGTGCCTTTTAGTTTAGCGTGTTTCCTCCTATATTTATAGTGCTGTGTTGTACCTCTAGTTTAGAAAGTGCATCACTGCTTGAAGATGAAGAGTACTGTTCCTGATTCCTTATGTAACCTGCCCCTAAAGGAGTGTTCGGTGTGTACTAAAAATAGTGCATTTGTATTATGTGACTACCTGCCATATATGCCCTGAGCAATTTTTCGGTGTAATATAAATGTGATATGTGTGTTTTGTAAGTATTGCCGTTGTCACTTTTAAAATGATCTTTTGGCTAGCCTTTTGCGTAAGAAAATTCTTTTATGTAAACAAACCATGGATAACCGATTTATAACGCAATCAGTACAGCTACAAAAAGTACTTGGGGGGGGGGGGGGGTGCTTTGAAAATGAACCTGCACACACGCCTTTAAGTTCTGCGGGGCAGCAGGAAAAAATTTTGCAGCGAATTTAAGAGAACTGATTGGGCGTATAGGGCGTAGATCATACGATACTGGTATCAAGTGCACAATGCGCACAAACAGGCTCGAGAAAAGTGACGACAGTAAGTACTACGCACATTCAATGCCATCATTTATGTTCATTTGTATGTCCTTCTTTGCTGACTCATTTTGTTTGGCAACCGATTAAATGTTTGCCTTCTTCTTTATTCTTTTCGCAAAGTATTGCTTCTTTTGCATGCCATGTTGCTGTGAAGTGCGTTTAGTTATATTCATATTCGTTACGTTTGGAGTGCATCGTTCTGTTTGTACATGTAACAGGAACACAAGGTAATGACGCTATGTGATTCTGACTGTACACAATTTGTTTCCAAATGTTGTATAAAAAGTGTATAATAAAATATTTTATATCGGCACTATAGCCCTTGTCCTTGCCTTTTTGCGGGGAAGTTATAACCCCTTCCGCACCAGCTATCAGATAGTGTGACAAGTGCAAGTTTATTGACAGCGATGCCATTAAAATAGACCTATTACATTTGCTCGATTTCCTCCCCAAATGTGCAAAGGAGAAAAGAAATATAACCTCCAGTGCTTCGAATATTACTGTAAACGTAACAGATCACTTCCCTTGAGTGTTATCGTTACGAAGGCTTCCCCTTCATTCATGGTAATTTGCTGACATTGTGCTTTCCGCTACGTGCTATAGTGACATCCCCGCCTATTTGATATTCTCATTAACTTTGTAACATAGAATGCAATTCGTGACTTATTTTATTGGTATACATTCCTTTTTAGCGTCTGGTCTTTTTTGTTGTGCTCTACCTCTCTATTACAATTGTATTTGGTTTGATTTACCAAACGCTGCTGCTTCCAAAGTAAGCGATAGTATTGTTCAGTGCAGTATAATTAGTTTTTCACGTGACCACAGGAATCAAAGCTGCTGCAGGCAGAGTAACCTGGCAACTGGGAAAAGCTACAATTAAATAATACAAATTCGTTCCATTACGGGCTATGAGGGACAGCGCACTGGAGCGCTTCGAACTAATTCGACACTCCGGGGGTAAACAGCCGGAGCGTTGTTGCATTTCGCGTACGCTGAAATGTGGGCATAGCGGCTGGGTCCTGAGCCGGCCTTACATCACACGGCACCCTGTGCAAGACTTTGCCACCCCCCCCCCCCACCCGCCTCTCTCTCTCTCTTTGAATGTATTTGTGGGGTGTTTCTCTTGATTTTTATTGGCCGTCCTAATGGGGGGGCACTTCTAGTTTTCATTCTTTTAACAGTCTCAATGTAGTATTTGTACTGGCGTGGGCAGGACACTTAGTTGTTTTTTATTTTTCTTCGCCCTCTATATTATACCCCTTGACATCCTTTGATCTTGCTATTGTCGGTCAATTTTTTACACGTTTTCATAGCATTTTCAAGAAGATGAAACTTAAAAGCAAGCTGCTTGCGATAACGCAACTCATCTATTATACTGGTGAAATAGAAACATTTATTGCTTAAAATGATTACAGCCCAGCCTCAAAGGACAGATGCAAACGTTCTTCAAAGGAGGCTCTCAAGACAGTCGCTTCAGACGATTGATATGACATCGCGACTAATCCTGTTAATCCGTGGTTAACCCTCTTGCACCTGGCGGCTCCTTGCGATGTCACTCTGGGAGGTGCGGGAGAATTAACTGCGATATCATGACAATCGGCCGACGAAGCAGCGTTGCAGCGACTGGCAGCGTAGCGGCTGGCAGCGTCGCAAATTGCGACAGCCACCATATTTACCATTTATATATACCGCTATGAACTGGTTCCTTGATGACGTCCATGTAAAAGCGATTTTTCGTAGCACAGAAGTGGACACAATTAAATTCACCAATTTGTTTGCAAAAATGAAAAAATGTTGGCGGTATCTTTACAAGCGAAGTTTCGTACCTCAAAAGCGAAGCCTCATTTTTTCAGTTTTGTTACACAGGATGGATCCCGGCAATACATCATGCATGCATATTACAGAAGTCTGAATGAAAGAACAGCAAAAAAAGTCGCAATAGCTGCAGCAATAAAAGCATGAATAGTGATCATGCGTGAAATTTTTCATTCATACATTCATACTAATATATTTTCTATAGAAACAACGAGCACATTTATTAAAATTAGTTGACCAAAACAAAAGGTTCTGAACCCAGGTTAGAACTCTAAGTGCAAACTCGAGTCACCATATTCGGACAACGCTAGAGTCACTAATTTGAAAGCATTACAGGTGAACGTGACAGTAACAACCTGAACGTCTATCTAGACGCTATTTGCTTCTAGACTCCAAATTCAGTGTTCTGCCCGACAACAGCTGAACAGCTTCAGAATGTTTCTGAGTAAAGCTATATCAAATTTTCTTAAATAAGTATTAAAAGAATGAACTTAAACATTTATATCTGCGAATACTTTTTGATGTCGGCCGTTTGAATGCCGCTACGCTCTTTAAAAGTAACAAGAATAGCTAAAATTCAGGCCAGCTAGCTCTCATACCCTAGTATATCATGATCACACGCCCCAATAAACTTTTTAGATAATAGCAAAGGGCTGACAATTTGCAAAGTTGCTCCACGACAAGCATATATGAACAGCCGCGAATACTTTATGTAGCTGCGTTAATGCATGGTCATCGTAACAACCTTCTTTATTTAAAGCTCCGGTCGAGACACTGGGTTCGAGCTCTGACATGTGTTCTTGTCTGCAAGGCAAAAGTCACCCGATAAAAAGGTAGGCGTCGAAATGGACGCAACTTCAGCAATCCGAAAAATTTCTGCAGCGTAGCTCGCTACTGGGCGCCATCTTTCATATTTTAGGCAATATCAGGTTTCAATTAAAAGGCCTCAGGAATCTTCTTGATCAAAGCTATGCCAGACCGTTGCACACCATTTTAAACACCATATATTTGGGTACCTAAAACCGGGAAGCATTTTCGATATCTATCCGTGTTACGGTGCTATACAGTTTCAAAGTATGGAAAAATGCCAAAACTTTGGCCCCCTTCCGTAGGCAGCATCGTATAATATTCAAATGCGCTGGGAAGCTCGTGTATTAATAGCACAGGACTGAAACTTCGGTGCATTCCTCAGCTAAGTGTATATTACACAAATCCCCGAAGCATTTTTTGTAGGTGCTTTTGTTCACGTTTTACGATTTTTTTTTGTACCCCTTCCCATTCAGTTCCGCTCCCTGTCGCCGCCAGTGCCGGTAGATGGCGCAAGTAGTAGAAGTCCCAGAAAGCTGGGCATGGGTCTCCGGCTGAGCTTGCCACGCTGAGTCGAGGGCATCTCTTTTGTGACCGAGAACGCTGTCTCCAAACGCTCTGGGAATCTGGGAGCGCGCGCAAAAGTGCTCGAAGGGATGACAACCGCCGTGGCCGGAATCGAACCCGCGTCTTTCGGGTCAGCAGCCGAACGCCATATATATATATATATATATATATATATATATATATATATATATATATATATATATATATATATATATATCAGCAGACAAGTTAAAGGAAATGAGGGGCCCGTTTGACAAATTTATGAAGGGAGCCAACAGTCACCGAAACCAAGGTGCATAGGGGAACGTTAATTTTTTTTTAATGTGTTATGCTTATCAGTAGGATAATAATTCTTAGATTAATAAATTGCTTAAAGAAAATTACTTATAAAGCAGCAGAAAAAACAACCATGCCGCCGGTGGGATCCGAACCCACGACCTCCGAATATCGCGTCCGGTGCTCTTACCAACTGAGCTACGGCGACGGCTGTCCAATCTGCAGCTCTCGTGGGTATTTATGTTTACTGGGTGGAAGCGAGCGAAAAAAAGCGAAAAAAAATTAACGTTCCCCTATGCACCTTGGTTTCGGTGACTGTTGGCTACCTTCATAAATATATATATATATGAATACTACTATCCCGACAGTGCTATCAAACTATCGGGCCCTTGTTTTACTCTTTTCTTTCATCTGCTCACCAATGAGACGTGTTGATTGACAATGCCCCTCACTTTCTTTTGTTTTTAGGAAAGTGAGTCTTTCTACCACAAACTCATGTGACATGCAAGGAACAAGCAATAAACTATCGGAGAATTCAAGTGAAATATGCCGAAGACATCGCATGCAGAAGGTTAAAATCATACACCTCCATGGGGTGGCAGCATTATTTTGGGTGGTGTTGCTAATTTAGTTACGCATACACATATTCTTGATGGTTGAAAAAGGGTAAGATAGTAATCAGAGACCTGCATACCGAGGATATGTTATTTGGTGGAAAGGTACTTAGCTGTACATTCACATCTACTATCAAGCAGTAAATGCAGGCATTACACTACTAAGCACAAATTTGTATGCCTGTTCAGTAACCAGTTAGGGGTGGTAGAATATAGTAGAAAATAAGTTAAGAAGCGCATCAGATTGGACACGTTGGTCAGACAAGGTAAAGGGAAGAACGGTGTAGCGTCAATTAACGAGGATAGCAGGAGAGGACACACACGCTAGAGCGTGAATGTGTTTGTGTGGAATGTGTTGCCTTGCATAACTTCGGCATAACGGTAGCCAAACAATAAAGTTGAAATTTGGCGCTTGTGCATGTGTGTGCTCTCCTGTTGTCCTTGTTGATGCTGTGCCCCCCCCCCATTCTTCCCTTTATCTTTCCAGAAATAGTCATGCAAAATTCATGGAGAACATGCCAAAAAGAAAGGTAAAATGTCAATGAAATGGTGACCGTTGTTGAAGACCACATGGCTCCAGAAATGTGCGTAGCAGAAAAACTATATTGTGAAAGTTGTAGACGATGGATACTATTGCCGTAATAATTCAAGATAATAATTGAGGAAACTTGTGTCACACAACTGCGTCGAAGCACGCATGCACTCTTTGCGCGGAAGATTTGTGTGTAAGCTTATTTTTAATAAGTACATATAACCTAATACTGTGTGTCGCTCGACAGTAGTCAAGACCAACAAATTTAATACTCGTTTTACTCTCAAGCGACATCATATCCTTTAAATGTGTTAATTTCTGCTCAGTGTAGAAAGAACTTATTATTCCAAACAGTCACGGTATCGGGCTTGCGTATTTCACACTGTTGTTCTTGCAGTGGACATAAAGAGCAAAAATGTGAGATCTTTGCCACCGCACCACCCCCACACATCCCCCGGATTTCCGCCGCCCAGCGTCTTCCTAGCTTAATTCTTGCTCTCCTGCGCTGACCTGCGTTCCATCATCCGTACCCAAGGTGATAGGCGTGAAACTCTACTGGCAGACCACTACTCTCGCCCCTCCCACCTTTAATTTAATATCGCGCTAGCTACACCTGACTTGCGCAGCGTCATCAACGATAAGCCGGCCGCTTTCACCTGCGCCGTGGCCCCGGCCGCCACAACTTACACACCTTCTCGCTCGCCCACCTATGCCGACATTGCCTCGAGGCCACCCGCCCCGCAGTCCCTCCGTCTTGTGCAACGCCTGTCTGTGGTCACGTGGCGCCGTGGCTCCGTGTCCCCAGCAACACCTGGCGTACTTCCCGCCTTGTCTGTTTTACTAATGCGGGATCCGCGGTTATAATCCCCGCGTCTGTCGCCGGCGACAGCAAGATGAACGACTCTGTTATGCTTCCTTCGAACGTGCACGTTTGCGCCTGATACTTCTACCACGCTGCTCTCCGAATTTTCCCGTCGCTCTCCCTCACCTCCATACTCCCAGGATGCAACGCGGCCCTCCCGTTCTACTCGCCGCCGTTCCCCTTCACCTTTTCGCCGCTCATCAACTCTACGTCCCGCCTCGCAGCCGTTCGCCCCTAGCCCCGAAAACTAAACGACGCAGTTTTTGGAGGGAAAGCTGCTTGCCTTGCGAACTGTAAAATTCCTCCCGACCGCCCGTCGAATAGTTTACCAGTGTGTGTTGAAGGGGTGTCGACTCAAGCTCTCATCGACACGGGCGCCTTTTTCTCCGTCATTCACCTTGGCCTGTGCTCGTGTTGAAGGGGTGTCGACTCAAGCTCTCATCGACACGGGCGCCTTTTTCTCCGTCATTCACCTTGGCCTGTGCTCGTGTTGAAGGGGTGTCGACTCAAGCTCTCATCGACACGGGCGCCTTTTTCTCCGTCATTCACCTTGGCCTGTGCTCGTGTTGAAGGGGTGTCGACTCAAGCTCTCATCGACACGGGCGCCTTTTTCTCCGTCATTCACCTTGGCCTGTGCTCGTGTTGAAGGGGTGTCGACTCAAGCTCTCATCGACACGGGCGCCTTTTTCTCCGTCATTCACCTTGGCCTGTGCTCGTGTTGAAGGGGTGTCGACTCAAGCTCTCATCGACACGGGCGCCTTTTTCTCCGTCATTCACCTTGGCCTGTGCTCGTGTTAAAGGGGTGTCGACTCAAGCTCTCATCGACACGGGCGCCTTTTTCTCCGTCATTCACCTTGGCCTGTGCTCGTGTTGAAGGGGTGTCGACTCAAGCTCTCATCGACACGGGCGCCGTTTTCTCCGTCATTCACCTTGGCCTGTGCTCCCGCCTGCGCAAAGTCACGACCTCATACGCCGGTTCGCTTCTTTGTGGAGCCAAGGGCACGCTTATTCACCCCGCGGGCCAATGCACTCCGCGTGTTTTCATCGATAACCAGCGCTATCATATTGTATTTGTTGTCCTCCCATCCTGCGTTCATCCGATAATCCTGGGCTGGGACTTTTTGTCGTCGGCTCCTGCCCCCATCTCTTGCAACGATCGCCTCATCCACAAAGCAGATCTCGACTTGGCATCCTCGTCTGACCGTTCGCCACCACGTGTGGTCGCTACCGTCGACTTCGCTCTGCCCCTGGCAGTGAACAGCTCATCATTGCCACTTTAGACTACGCTTTCGACGATGATGTCTGCGCCACGCTGGCCATGGACCTCTCAAGGCATCGCTCTTGCCTCACATGTTTCGTACGTGGTAACGCGGTCGTCACGGCACTGAAAACTTCCAGCCAGTCTATGTTACTACCGAAAGTCGCTAGTATTGGTTTCCTCTTTGAGGGTAAACCTGTCCCTCTCGACCCCGACCCGATTTTATGTGCTGTTCTAGCTACCAGCTGATACTCCCGCTCTGTGTTCTTCCTGTGCCCTCGCGGCCGCTAACAGCCCTGACCTTACGCCTGAGCAGTCAGCAGCCTTACTACAAGTCCTTATGACCCACCAGAACTCGTTTGATGTGTGCACGTCTGCTTTCGGCCAGACTTCTGTAACGTCCTATCGCACAGAGACGGACGGCTCAGCTATTCTACGGCGCCGTCCGTATCGCGTTTCCGCATCTGTGCGCAAGATCATTGAGGACCAGGTTGCAGACATGCTTTCGCACCACATCATTCGACTGTCTACAATCTCCTGGTCATCTCCTGTCGTTCTCGTCCATAAAAAGGATGGCTCAATTCGTTTCAGCGTGGATTACCATGCCCTTAACAAGATAACCCATAAAGTGAAAACCTCTACTAATGCGCGTCCAGGGCCTTATGGGCAAGTGACACAGCAACTATGCCAATGTCCACTGTTACGTCTCGCCTACAACGCGCGGTATAGCCGGCGCGGATGCAACGGACGCCGCGGCTTCGTTCATCGCGGCCGCAACGCCTCCCGCCAAGCGCGTCCAGGCAGGTTTCAGTGCCACGTGTCGTCGTGCGTGCGTGTGTGTGTGTGTGCATGTTTTGCCCACGCTTGTCAAAGCGCGGCAGCCGGGGAGAGGAGCTCCCCAACTGGGAGGCGAGGAGGTCTGACCGGCGCCGGCCTGGCGGACGCGCCCGTCACGTCTGGACATGTTCAAGCGTCGCCGTATCGGATGACTCTTCCCAAGCCGTTCCCTCTTGCCCTCGACTCCGAGCGTATAAAACGCCGCTGCCCCAGACGCCGAGAGAGCCTTCGATTCCTTCCTTCGAGTAACGTGGTCGCCCTGACCGGCTGCTCTTTTGCGATGCCAGAATAAATAAGTTGTTCTGTTGCCAGTCGACTCATCCTTTGCCGGGACCTTCGGATGTTTCCAGCTTTGCCCCAGGCCGCCAGGCCAACGCTACCCTTGGGGCTTGCAACCCAAATGCAACAACTGGTTGCCAGCGGTGAGATCCCGACAACGGAGGCCAGCAGCGAAGATATGCGTTCAACTGTATGCTGAGCAGCACAACGACCATCCGGGAGCAGTGCAACGAGCCCTGTGTGATGACTGGTTGCCTGCAGCGGAACGACTGCGCTGAATTCTTGGCTGCGAGGTTTGGTGAGTGCGGGACTTTCTTCTTCTGAGTTTTGCCAGGCTTTTGTTAGTGTCAGAAACAGAGCTGGTAATTGTGTTGTCGTTGCTGCCGGGTTAGTTTGCGGCAAGACAATAGTAGGCAGTAGAGAAAGCAGCATTCGGAGCAGCCATGGATTTGAAGTCGTTGCGCAAACCGAAATTGCTGGAGCTTGCAAGAGAGTTGGGTCTGGATGTCTCAGACAAACTCAGAAAACCAGAACTGCTAAGGGCTATTCTTGAGTTGGAGGCTGATGATGACGAGCTGTCGGAATGCCTTGAGACCATTGAGGAGAGGGAACAAAAAGAGAAAGAGGAGCGCGAACGTAAAGAACAAAAAGAGAAAGACGAGCGCGAACGTAAAGAACAAAAAGAGAAAGAGGAGCGAGAACGTAAAGAACAAAAAGAGAAAGAAGAGCGCGACCGTCAACACGCTTTGGAAATGAAGCGTCTCGAGGTAGAGATGGAACGCGCTCGTAATGGAAGTCAGGCACACGGTGCAGGAGAACGGGTATCGTTCAAAATGACTGACCTGATGCGGCCGTTTAAGCTTGGAGAGGACATTGGTTTGTTCCTGGTTAACTTTGAGCGAACGTGCGAGAAGCAGGGGTTCTCTCGGGAAACGTGGCCACAGCGCTTGCTCACTTTGTTACCCGGCGAGGCGGCCGACGTAGTCGCTCGCTTGAAGAGAGAGGAGGCAGAGGATTTCGACCAAGTGAAATCGAGTCTGCTAAAAAAGTACAGGCTGTCAGCGGAGGCGTTCCGTCGGAAGTTTCGGGAAAATGAAAAAGGCAGAAATGAGTCATATACAGAGTTTGCCTACAGGCTTATGTCAAACATGCAGGAGTGGCTCAAAGAAGAGAAAGCGTTTGGTGACCACGAGAAAATTCTGCAATGTTTCGGGCTGGAACAGTTTTATAGTCGGTTACCTGAGAACGTGCGGTACTGGGTCTTGGATAGGCCAGACGTTAGTACAGTGGCTAAAGCCGCCGAGCTAGCCGAGGAGTTTGTGACGCGTCGGGCTCGCGGAGCTAAGGACGGTCAAAAGGGTGAATTTGGCTCCAAGTCTGAGAGGCCGAAGTTCACACCCATGAGAGCAAGGGGGGACACGCGTAGTGCGGATGCGAGTGAAAGCAGTCCGACCGAACGTAAGGAGACGGCGGCAGCCGAAGCCGAACGCAGAAAGCGGTTCGAGGCGAGGCAAGCGCGCGTGTGTTATACGTGCCAGAAGCCGGGTCACTTTTCGGCGCAGTGTCCAGAAACAAAAAGAGAAGTCGTGTGTTTGTCATTATGTAGCACTGACGAGAACATGAAGCTTCTCGAGCCTTACATGCGAGACTTCCTCGTGAACGGGAAAGAGTGCCGAGTGCTTCGTGATTCCGCAGCTACAATGGATGTAGTTCACCCCTCTTACGTAGAACCCGACATGTTCACGGGCGAGTGCGCATGGATCAAGCAAGCCGTGGAAGCTCACAGCGTGTGTCTGCCCATAGCAAAAGTGCTTATTGAAGGACCTTTCGGAGCACTTGAGACGGAGGCCGTAGTGTCATCTAGGCTGCCCCCCCCCAGTACCCGTACCTATTTTCGAACAGGTCCGATCACCTCCTGCGCGAGAAGGGGCTTTTGTTTGGTGAGGCTAGCGTTCAGGCCTTAACCAGACCGAGAGTTCGGGAGCTCGCTGCTAAGGCGGTAGTTGCGGGGCCGACGTTGTCGAACAATGAGAAAGGGTCGGAGGCGCAGCAAGCTGATATTCCGAGCACGTCCGAACTGAATAAAATTGAGCCTGTAGCGCTTAAGGCACCAGGTACTGGAGATGAAATGCACGACACGGGAAAGTTAGAAGAGCTTCCGGTCGAGCTTCCGGGACTAGGCTCAGTGACGAACAGGGAAGACACTGATCAGGTCATTAGTGACTTACTCAGTAAAGCACCGCTGTCGCCTGAGCAGAAAACCGAACTTCACCAACTCTTACAAGAGTTTCAAGGTCAGTTCTCTGAGAGGCCTGGTAGGACTTCTGTCCTTACTCATGATATAGAACTTACCTCCCCAGAGCCAGTACGATCCAAGGCGTACCGGGTGTCACCCCGCCAGCGCGATATTATGGAGGCTGAGGTAAAGAAAATGCTACAGCTCGGTGTTATTGAGGCGGGTGAGAGTGATTATACCTCCCCCTTGATTTTAGTTGAGGTACCTGGCAAGGAACCTCGTCCTTGCGTCGACTACCGCAGGCTTAATTCCATCACTAAGGATCAAATTTATCCGATCCCTAACATCGAGGAGCGCCTTGAGAAAGTTAGTAGCGCTCAGTTTATTTCCACCCTAGATCTTGTCAGGGGTTATTGGCAGGTTCCACTTACAGAAGAGGCTAGTAGGTATGCGGCGTTCATTTCACCAATGGGAACATTCCGTCCTAAAGTTTTGAGTTTTGGTTTGAAGAACGCGCCATACTGCTTTTCAAGCCTCATGGACAAAGTGTTGCGAGGACAGGAAGAATTCGCTTTACCGTATTTAGACGACGTAGCGATATTCTCCGCATCCTGGTCTGAGCATATGGCACACTTGCGGGCAGTGCTAACCCGCCTGCGCGAAGCGGGCTTGACAGTCAAAGCTCCCAAGTGCCAATTAGCACAGGCCGAGGTTGTATACCTCGGTCACGTGATTGGACAGGGTCGTCGCCGCCCCTCTGAAATAAAGGTGGCCGCTGTGCGAGACTTCCCGCAACCGCGCACGAAGACCGATATTCGGTCGTTCTTAGGTGTCGCCGGCTACTATCAGAGGTACATCCCCAGGTACTCCGATATCGCGGCTCCCCTGACGGATGCTCTAAGAAAAACAGAGCCCCAAACAGTCGTCTGGAGCGAGACAAAGGAAAGAGCTTTTAGCGCCCTAAAGAGCGCCCTAACAAGCCAGCCTGTGCTACGATCGCCAGACTACACAAAAGGGTTCGTTGTTCAGTGCGATGCTAGTGAGCGAGGCATGGGCGTTGTACTGTGCCAAAAGGGACAATGGAGAAGTGGAACACCCCGTCCTGTATGCTAGTCGTAAGCTGACCTGTCGTGAGCAGGCGTACAGCGCCACCGAGAAAGAGTGTGCGTGTCTCGTGTGGGCCGTTCAGAAATTGTCATGCTACCTAGCCGGCTCGAGGTTTATCATTGAGACGGATCACTGCCCTCTCCAATGGCTGCAGACCATATCTCCCAAAAATGGCCGCCTCCTGCGCTGGAGCCTCGCTTTGCAACAATATTCCTTTGAGGTGCGTTACAAAAAGGGGAGTCTCAACGGTAACGCCGATGGCTTAAGTCGAAGCCCCTAACGTAGGAATCCGCCTCAAAGTTGTTGGTTACTGATGTTTTCTTCCTGAGGCAGGATTTTTAACAT
This sequence comes from Amblyomma americanum, assembly GCA_030143305.2. Taxonomy (NCBI): domain Eukaryota; kingdom Metazoa; phylum Arthropoda; class Arachnida; order Ixodida; family Ixodidae; genus Amblyomma; species Amblyomma americanum. The sequence goes on from JARKHS020032467.1 coordinate 26,552, forward strand.
ATTGCTTTTGTTTAGTGTTTCAAAGTGATTATGTGCTTTCTTGTGCAATTTTCCAATTTGTGGACGCGTTCTGAGTGCTGCTTGACTACTGTATGGAACTAGGCAGTAGTATAAAAGGGGAAAGAGCCTGGCAGAGCTTAGTGAGGGTTGTCTCGTGCTTGCTGACTGAGCGGTTGCGTTTCGGCGTAGTTCTAACGCTTGCTGGGAACGAGCACAAAAATGGCAACTCTCCCGAAGTGACTTTGCAGTGTCCTATGTGATCCTGAACCCGAGAACGAGGCCTTCTCTGTGCGCTGCGCTCAAGCAACGTCGAGGGACGATCGGTTTCGATTACGAGCATCATCGAGCGACATCCCTCTGGACAGCGGATGCAGTCCCCTGACCATCGGGATCTCCTTCTCCCGGCGGGGCGGTCTGTTACGTCTCGCCTACAACGCGCGGTATAGCCGGCGCGGATGCAACGGACGCCGCGGCTTCGTTCATCGCGGCCGCAACGCCTCCCGCCAAGCGCGTCCAGGCAGGTTTCAGTGCCACGTGTCGTCGTGCGTGCGTGTGTGTGTGTGTGCATGTTTTGCCCACGCTTGTCAAAGCGCGGCAGCCGGGGAGAGGAGCTCCCCAACTGGGAGGCGAGGAGGTCTGACCGGCGCCGGCCTGGCGGACGCGCCCGTCACGTCTGGACATGTTCAAGCGTCGCCGTATCGGATGACTCTTCCCAAGCCGTTCCCTCTTGCCCTCGACTCCGAGCGTATAAAACGCCGCTGCCCCAGACGCCGAGAGAGCCTTCGATTCCTTCCTTCGAGTAACGTGGTCGCCCTGACCGGCTGCTCTTTTGCGATGCCAGAATAAATAAGTTGTTCTGTTGCCAGTCGACTCATCCTTTGCCGGGACCTTCGGATGTTTCCAGCTTTGCCCCAGGCCGCCAGGCCAACGCTACCCTTGGGGCTTGCAACCCAAATGCAACACCACTTACTGAAGCTTTATTGCATGTATGAGAACCTTGCTCACACACACGCAGAATTAAACAAACATAAATATGCACTGCAATTCATTTCAGAGCCTGCATGATGGTGCGGAACATTGCATGCCATATGTATATCCGTTGCAGCTCTGAATGTTAAGAATTCCCGTTTTTGAATTCCCAATGCTGGTTGCTACATTACGTAGATAAAAAAGAAAGTACTAAAATAAGTGCTTTGTTTTGTCGGGTCTTTAGAAATATCCAGTAGATTCAGAATGTAATATCAGTGTTGCTTCCCATCAAGGCAGAGAGGCCTTGCAGAGGTAAAAGAATATCGGTTTGCGAGTTGCACAGTGAATTATACATTCTTCTTTTTTCCACGGTGTTAATTTGTTTGAAAATGTTTGAGATGTTGTTAAAGTAAAAAACCTTTTCACATGGGTAATTGCTGTTTGTACCCCAACAGAATTATCTCTTCTTGGTTTCCATGTGCTGTCTGGGGAAGCTAACTGCCATTCTTTAAATTATATGCGTGCTGATTATGGCTGATATACTGTGACATTTCTTTTCTGTTAGGTAAGCTTCAATAGGAAAATTAATCTTCAGACAATGGACACGATGTGAGCAAAATTACAAGCTGTCACTACAAAATAATCTTCTGTATACCGTATACCTCTCTTAATCTGGCAAAGGATATCTTGGCAATCAATTATGGCTGATATACTGTGACATTTCTTTTCTGTTAGGTAAGCTCCAGTAGGAAAATGAATCTTCGGACAATGGACACGATGTGAGCAAAATTACAAGCTGTCTCTACAATATAATCTTCTGTATACCGTATACTTCTCTTAATCTGGCAAAGGATATCTTGGCAATCAAATAATGCCCTTTGAATATCAATCTGTGCAGGGAATGTTGCCTCCACAAACTTCGAGTTCTGTTCAAACACCAGAAAAGAGAAAACAAGCGGTGGTAAGTAAGGCAGGCAGGCAAGGTTGACCTGAAAACAACATACAACACCAGAGCTTTCACATGTGCATGTGAATGGCTTATTTCTGGCATGTTTTTATTACTGCAACCTATTTACAGCGCATAGGTAAGGGGTCTTGAGTGACTGGATCAGCTTGGTTTTACACCCATGACTCTTGCTAACACACTTAAAACATTTGTATGCCTTTTTTTTATCAGTAAACCAATCAATTTTTTAGTGTGTGTGTCCTCCACATCAAGCTGAGAGAGCCCCTGCCAGATCTCTCGGCTTGGAAATGGGTGTCCAGCAACACAAGCAACGGCGAGTGCAAAGGAAATTTTTTTTCCTACACCTCAGTGCGAACCTCCTGCATTTTTGTTACCCCTGAAGAAAGTACACGTGGCTGGAACCGAGCAGCTTGTGATTGTAGAAGGTGACTAAATTTTGATTCTGCTTTATAGGTTGACACTCCGGAGAAAGCTTTCTTGAGAGCACGTGAAGCAAAGTTTGCCTCGGAGCACATAAAGACTAGAAAGCGGATCAAGCGGCTGCAGCAGTCTAGAAGACCCCAGAAAAAAAAAAAAACGCTTGAATTATTGAAGGCTGTGATTCAAATGCTACAGAGGCAAAATATCGTGCTGAAGGATCAGGTGGCTGTGCTTGACACCCTTGGAATAGCCAATCAACACCTCCCTAAAAAACAGATATCCAAGCGCCCTGGCCGGGATGTGCCGAGGCAGTTTTCACCTGAGCTCAGGGCCTTTGCGCTGTCACTCAATTTCTACTCGCCACAAGCATACAATTACGTGAGACAGGTCTTCGACACCTGCTTGCCCCACCAAAGAACACTGCGAGAGTGGTATCAGACTGTAGATGGCAATGCTGGCTTTTCAACTGAGGCATTCAATGCTCTAAAAATGAAATGCACCGAGATGAGCAGCCGAGGCCACCAAACTGTATGCAGTCTGATGACTGATGAAATGTCAGTCAGGCAGCAGGTTCAGTGGAACAGGGGCAATTCTGAGGGGTTTGCTGACAAGGGCACAGGAGTTGATGGTGACTGCCTGCCACAGGCAAAAGCTGCTTTTTGTTGTAATGGCAGTAGCCATTAACGGACGGTGGAAGCTGCCGCTCGGATACTTTTTAGTAGATGGTCTTCTCGGCGAGCAGCGAGCTGATCTAGTTATATACACAAAGCCTGCTTCTTGCCCACGATGCTGGGGCAATGGTTGTAGCTCTAACAGGCGATGGAGCTCCAGCAAATACAGCCATGTCAGAGGAGCTGGGCTGCAGCTTCAAAAATGTAGACCAACTGAAGACGACATTCTCTCATCCTGCCACCCAAAAACCAGCGGCAGCATTTCTTGACCCTTGTCATATGTTAAAACTTGTCACAAATGCTCTAGCGCACAAAAAATCAACAAGGGAAACAAGGTGGCATGGCAGCATATTGAGCGGCTACATAGTTTGCAACAAAAAGAAGGGCTTCACTTGGCCAACAAGCTGCGCAGAGCGCATATTCAATGGCAGAGGCAGCCGAGGAAGGTCAGGTGTGCGGCCCAAGTTAAGAGCACTTCTGTGGTCACAGCACTTGCTGAATGTCGGGTGCTCAAAGTAGAAGGTTTTGCCGACTCACAGCCAAGTGAAGAATTTTTGAGGTGCATTAACAATACCTTTGATGCGTTGAATTGAAGGTCCATACAGCAAAAGGGATTCAAGAAAGTTTTAAATGAGTGAAATTTCAAAGATGTTGAAGCCATGTTTAGAGCCTCCATCATTTACCTGTCATCACTGAGCAAGTCTACCAGTGGCCACAGCATGATTGAGACGGCACAAAAAACGGGATTTTTAGATTTCACCACATGTATGAAAAGCTTACTTGCACTCTACAATTTCACTGTCATGGAAAAGAAAGTCCTCAAATATATATAAGCACACAAAGTTTGTCAAGACTGCCTGGAACTTTTTTTCGGACTTATCAGGTCCCACAGAGGCCACAACGACCACCCAACTATTGTACAATTTCGTGCTGCTTTCAGAAAAGTAGTAGTTCACAATGAGCTCGGTGATGTAGCAACAGGGAACTGCTTGCCTTTAGAAACTGCAGCAATCTTGTCGTGCGGTAGTGCTATTATTGCTTCAGCAACTGAGACACTAAACGCGTCAAAAGGCAGGAGGCGCATCTTGGATGCGGACACTGCTGCGCAGCACCAAATAGCCAGAGATCACGACTGTATCTCACATCCAGAGCATAATACTGAATGGGGAGACAGAGTAGTGACGTACCTGGCTGGTTACGTTTCACACAAGTTGCATACTAAGCTGCTGTGCGACCAGTGCGCGGTAGCGTTGTTTGCATCTCGACCACAGGGTGACACATACTCTTTCATTCAGAGAAAAAGTAGCGGAGGGCTGAGCTACCCATCAGAGAGAGTGTAATTAAAATCTGTCATAAATCTGAGTCTCTTGTTCGATTGCCATTGCACGGTAAAAGCCTGTCATCAAGAACTTTGTTAACTAACTTTGTGCATGAAGTTTTGGTTTCATTCCAGCAAAGATCTGTTTCTGGAGCTTCATGGCCACATGTTTCCGCTTGAGGATCATTATGTCCTTCTAGTGCAGAGCATTGCAGGGTGCTTTTTAAACATAGGCTCTATCACGTAGGCAAGAAGGTCACAGAAAGCTACCAGGATAGCCATGTGCGACTAATTTTTAGGAAGCTTACCCAGTTTAAGGGCCAGTAGCGGGCATATAGCTACCGAGTTTCTTTCCGAAACAGTGAGGCAAAGGAATGCATGTCCAGTGGAGCATCATTTGGGAGAGAGGGGGAAGGGGTTATCATCATTTCAGGAGGGTTCTGGCTATGCACTGCGGCCAGTAGTTTAATCTTGCAATAGTCATAAGTCCTCAGTCTGTATCCTCTGCTAGTTTTTGCGGATAAATTTTTTGTTCAGCTCACACTCGTCAATGACTGGTTAGTAAACCCTGAATCCCCCTTTTTTTTTGTGCATAGCATTCACCATGTATATTTAACTATTGTTTGATTGCACGCTGATAATGTAAATAATGCCTCCTATATTTGCTTACTGGCCATATTGGTTGGTCAAGAGCCCAAATAAATGTTTCTGACTATGCAACATGGTGTCACTGCTCTACTTTCACTATTATACATTTGGACATGCACAAAACTGTGTAAACAGGCCCTGCAGGCCAGCACGAACTGATGAAATCCTTTCAACAAGAGGTGGAGACTAAGGTAGGTCAACGGGGCCTCTTGCTTATATGACCAAGAAGAACCATTTCCACCTTAGTTCCTGCAGCAATATCTTGGGGATTTGTAAACAAGGTTGAGAAAGGTGGTGCAAGTTGCACAGCTAGGTCGTATCGGCTACGCTGTATCGTTTATTCTGAACGTGCATATATGTTAGCCAAGTTGATATTTATCGGCTGACTGAGAATACCGACCAGGTGAGCACCGTTGAAGTTATGCTGCAGAATAACTGTATGACAGAGCTAGGTTTGGTCCGACCGCGTAGCTGCGGGGTTAACAATTAATAGCCCCATGCTACTGAAGCTGAGCTGCATGCGCGCGTATTGTACAGGGTTCATGTGCTCTCGCGCGCATGGCAGCGGCGCATTCAGAGAGGTTTTTCACTTAATCTATATATACATAGTTTTGCAGTGCTAAACTCGCACTGTGCGAATACTACTTGGGGGGGGGCCACCTGCGCTCCGGACGACGCGGATTTATAAGCTTGGTATATACTGTCGTATAACATCTCTGAGTGAAATTCCAGCGAGAATAAGCGAGCGTAACAGAGAGAAGCATTTTACGGTGAGCGTTTAGCGTTGCAGCAGTCGGTACAGCGCAATTAATATATACACCAAAGCGCAAGGTGATCCATTTCAGACACACAAGATCGAGCGAATGCAATGGGATCAAGTGCAGAGCGCTGAGCCGTTGCGGGCTGCAGTGGCCGGACGACCGTTATTTTAAGGGTTTTGAGAAATAAGGTGCCTCGAAAGCGCGCAGCCCGCCGCAGTCGTTCCCCTCGCACGGGCGTAGAGCCGCCGGCAGCCCTTCCGACGCCGAGGAATACGATCGCAAAAGCGTGCCGCTCGGTGTTATTCTACGCCTGCTACGCAAACTTCCTTTTGACACACAGCAGGGCAACGTGGAAAACGCTGAAAGCCTCTGCGTGTCTGCATAGTTCGAAAGGATGCAGTAAGCTGCTGCAGAAAACGACGGCTCGGTGCCGCACAGCCCGATCGCTCCGCATCACTGCACTAGCTTTGAAGAGAAAAATTTCCGCTAAACGGTGATTCGACACATCCAGAAGAAATCGTCAATGAGTGCGTACCGCTGCGAGGCGAGGCGAGGCGACTTTCAGACGCAAGGCAAAGCCGAGCACATCACCTCGAAAGCCCACTCGCCGCCACCGAGAAAAAAACTCGGGCTACTCGCACCCACCGCTCTCTGGCCCTTTGCAATAATGACGCAGTACGCTGTTGTTAGTGGCCCGATTTTTCATAGCAAAAACGACAACGTTGCTAATGGCCCGACTTTCTAAGCCTAAATTTTGGCGTTACTTCCACCACATTTTTAACACTGCAGTGCCTGGTGACACGCTGACACGGGAGTGTCACAAGGCTCTGCCTTTTAACTGTCGTAAGTGGTTCTGGTTGTTGGCGAAAAATTTGTGTGCAGGGCGTGCAACTGTTTCTTGGAGAACACCTTCGCTGCACTGCACAGGGTTAGGGGAGGGGAGTTAAAGAGATAGAATAGAGGACGGGTCAGAAGGCGGAAAGGGCGGCAAGTGCACGGCAGAATGCGGCACGAAAAGCGCGATACACAGGCAAGAGAAACAGTGGGCGGGCACACATTGCGAAGCGCGCACTGGTGTGAGTCAGAAGACACCCATGCACTCATTGATCACAGTATGTTTCTTAGTGCAGGAGGAGGGGAAGTGGAGACGCCAAAGAGTCTCTGGAAAGGGGTTTGCGGGCACACACAATGTAGCGCGCGATGGTGAAAATTCAGCACACTGGGGCACAATGCACAGAAGGTTTGTGTTCACAGCACGCAGCACAAAGCACTTGGGTGACACTAGATGCGCCTGCGAAGGCCTGCCTCATCGACGAAGGAGACGAGAGCGGACAGGGCAGCTTTCCTTTTGTGTGGCGATGCCTCAGGGAAGACTGGGTCGCCGGCAGTGGCAGAGGGCAGGCCGAGCTTGCTGTATTCGGCGCGCATTATGGAGCGCACGTTAGCATGAACGGGGCACTCACAGAGCAGGTGCTCAACTGTTTCTGTCTCTCCGCAGTCAATACAGTTTGTGTCGGCCTCTCCCATAAGGCGGTGGCGTCGGTCTGCCGTGAAGACACAACCAATCCTGATGTGCAGGAGTAAAGAGTATGCCGCGCGTCCGAAGGCAGTGTACGGGACAGGCCTTGGGAGCTTGCCGGATGCGACGCGGGGGTCTGGGTGGCAAAGTGCAACCTTGTGGCGCAGTATGTGACGCGCTGCGTCAAAGGCCGAGATAGCCTCACAAACTGGAGCTGCTGGGTTGGAGTGGACTGCCTTGGCGAGTCGGTCAGCAGCTTCGTTTCCTGGCACTCCCACACGGGATGGCACCCACTGCAACAAAATATCACAGCCGCGCGCACTGAGCGTACACAGTTTGTGGTGTCGCTGCTTAAAGATTACGCGTTATAAATATTAGGCAACAGCGCGCGGTGACAGCCGAGAGCACGGTGCAAGAATAGATAGGTGTACCAACGGCGCCGCTTGTCTTATGCTCCGGACGTTGCGCGAGGAATCTCGCAGTTTTGCAGCGTGCTGATAGATGGCGGCACACAACAACAAGGCCTTCGGTGTCTCAAACCAGCGCCGGGGGGAGACAACTTAAGATACTCCGCCATATTGAATCCCAACTGGCCTCTGCCATGTACCGGAAAATGCTCGACTGGTAGCCCAGTGTAGCTATCATTGCAAAATGCCGTTCAAGTTAAAGCACTTTGAAACGCAAGCATTATTTACTTTGGCGGATTTGATGTAAAAAAACTTACCTTTGCAACTTTGAACAGAGGGCACTTCCAAAGCAACAACTTCTTGCAATGTGCTAAGTTGTGTTTGTTTTTCCATTGGTATATTAAGTTGAATGCAAGAGATATGAGATGTTTAATTGTCTGAAGCAACCCAGCTAACAGCAGGAGTACAAACGTCCCACGTATCTATCTGCTTAAATTCTTTTTTAGTATCCATCAGTAAAAACAAACTAATAGTAACATAAAAACAGACAATATTTTCGGTAATACGTACCTTTGCAACTTTTATCAGAGGGCACTAGCAGGTCTACAACTTCGTACTAAGGGTTATTTTAGTTTTGTTTCTCCATTTGTTATACAAATTTCTCTTCAAGAGAGATGACAAGCCAAATTGCCTTAAGCAATCTACCCGCCAAAGGAACGATTTATTTGCAGTAATAAAAAAACGATTAATAGCAAACTCAAACACTATTTGCGTTGGCGGATTGTATTTAAAAAATACTTACCTTTGCAACTTTGAACAGAGGGCACATGCAAAGCAACAACTTCTTGCCATGTGCTATGTCCTGTTTGTCTCTCCATGTATTTTACAAAGTAGTATGCAAGATTGATGACAACTTGAATTGTCTGAAGCAGCCCTACTGACTGCAGGGGTCCAAGCTTTACTCGTATTCTGCCTGCTTAAAATCTAATTTATTTGAAGTAAATTAAACTAATCGCAAATAAAAAACATTAGTTAGTGTGGCACACTTTATTAAAGACAATTCGTACCTATGCAACATTTAGCAGGGGGCACTTGCAACGCTGCAACTTCTTGATAACGTCTATTTTAGGCATAGAGGTTTCTCCACCTGTTATACAAACTTTTATGCAAGAGAGATGACATGCTAAATTCCCTGAAGCAACATGCCCGCAAAAATTGCATTTTAATTTGCATTATAAAAAGAAACTAATCGCAAAATTAAACGCAACCATTACTCATGTTGGCGCATGGGATGAATAGAGTACTTCAGATTGTATTCCGGGTCTTTCGGTTATGTGCGCTTGTAACTACGGCGCTGCCAAGCTGTTTCAATTCCCGCTAATGAATTTTCACGGCCAAATCTCAACAAAACTTTCTCTGTCCTGTGTTCGTCCCTTTATTTAATACGCCTCTACTGTATGGGACACTGCACAGCAATTGGAGCAAATTCACAACAGGGCAGCAAGATTCGTCTCGGGCAGGTACGGCCGGGCGCAGGGATAATTGTACAGAAATGAATAATGTCTTGACGTGGAAGCCCCGCCGCGGTGGCTCAGCGGTTAGGGCGCTCGACTACTGATCCGGAGTTCCCGGTTTCGAACCCGACCGTTCCGGCTGTGTTTTTATGGAGGCAAAACGCTAAGGCGCCCTTGTGCTGTGCGATGTCAGTGCACGTTAAAGATCCCCAGGTGGTCGAAATTATTCCGGAGCCCTCCACTACAGCACCTCATTCTTCATTTCTTCTTTCACTCCCTCCTTATCCCTTCCCTTACAGCGCTGTTCAGGTGTCTAACGATATATGAGACAGATACTGCGCCATTTCCTTTCCCCTAAACCAATTATTATTATTATTATTATTATTATTATTATTATTATTATTATTATTATTATTATTATTATTGACGTGGGAAAGTCTTGCTGCTTCTAAACGACATGACCATTCTTGTAAAATTTGCGAGTACCGTCCCAGGACGAACTTGTTCGCGAATTCATTTTTTGTTGAAACTGTGCAACAGTGGAATCGACTTTCGGAGGTTCAAGTGTGCGCTGTAAACGAAGACGTTTTTTTTTTTTTTGCCAATTCGTGAATCTGGAACCCTGCTATACTGCTATAAAACCTTCGGGCAATGCGGGGTAATTCTTGATTAAAAATTCAAGTCCGAACTTTTCGGAGTGCGTCGTCTGTTCGCGCTTAAGTTTGGGCAGTGGTTTAGGACGCTTCATTCACTCGCTGCAAGTTGGCCTGTTATATATTGTCGCAGCGCGACTGCTACAGCGCGGAGCTGAATATTTGATGTACAGTACAGTACCAGCGACCGCTTTTTGTAACAGAATGGCTGCGAAGAGAGCTTATATCATGCAAATCCTTGGAGGAATATCGGTAGTTTTTCAACACCTGTTGCGCCGGTTCAGTGGTACGTAGGAGCGCTCGAGGCGACTGAGCCGACGACTCGGGTTCAATAACGCGGCCGCGCCTTTCGATGAAGGCGAAAGGCAGGAGTGTGCTGTGAAATATCAGACTTACGGGTGGTCGAAATTAATCCAGATCCCTTCACTACGGCGTCCCTCACCGACAATGTGTCGCTTCGTGACGTGTCCCACAATTTACAATTTTTTTCACATTTTCTAGTCTTTGTAGAGCTTTCATGTGCACTGCATCGGAGCTGCAAGGGTTTCTTGCCGAGCGGTATCACGTGAGCTGCCTTTGGCTGCAAGCAATTGGTACACCGCATTTTAGTTTCTGTGCTAAAATTGGCACATGCGGCACGTTGAATTCTTCCTCTTGAAAGTTTTGTGTGCTTACCAGCTTCACGACCTTTCCTAGGCACACAGTCTGCTTTCCTGTCGGTACATGCCCCTGTCAGAATTAACTGCTTTTGTTCAATATTTGCTATGGCTTAGGGCATATTTAGTGCAGAAACTTCCATGATAAACAACTGTCTCAAGCAACTAAATTTCAATGCGGTTGTAATACAAAAATGCAACTGCATGACAAATGTCTTGCATTTTCAGTGCTACTGTTTTCTTCCTGATTGCACATGTTATGCCTCAGCGAGCATGCGCCGAGATTATGTGGCTGAAAACCTCTACTAATGCGCGTCCAGGGCCTTATGGGCAAGTGACAAAGCAACTATGCCAATGTCCACTTACTGAAGCTTTATTGCATGTATGAGAACCTTGCTCACACACACGCAGAATTAAACAAACATAAATATGCACTGCAATTCATTTCAGAGCCTGCATGGTGGTGCGGAACATTGCATGCCATATGTATATCCGTTGCAGCTCTGAATGTTAAGAATTCCCGTTTTTGAATTCCCAATGCTGGTTGCTACATTACGTAGATAAAAAAGAAAGTACTAAAATAAGTGCTTTGTTTTGTGGGGTCTTTAGAAATATCCAGTAGATTCAGAATGTAATATCAGTGTTGCTTCCCATCAAGGCAGAGAGGCCTTGCAGAGGTAAAAGAATATCGGTTTGCGAGTTGCACAGTGAATTATACATTCTTCTTTTTTCCACGGTGTTAATTTGTTTGAAAATGTTTGAGATGTTGTTAAAGTAAAAAACCTTTTCACATGGGTAATTGCTGTTTGTACCCCAACAGAATTATCTCTTTTTGGTTTCCATGTGCTGTCTGGGGAAGCTAACTGCCATTCCTTAAATTATATGCGTGCTGATTATGGCTGATATACTGTGACATTTCTTTTCTGTTAGGTAAGCTTCAATAGGAAAATTAATCT
>JARKHS020032468.1:0-29175 GCA_030143305.2 Amblyomma americanum
ATCCTCATGCTTTGGCGTTTATTAATCAGATCTTCCGTCACCTGAGATAGCTTTCTGGTATCCTATCGAACTGTCCTACTGTCTACTTCTACCGCACACTCCGTAATGATGGCTTTCAGATTATCGTTCATTGCATGAACATCAAGATCTTCCTCACTTAAAGTCGAATATCTGTTTTGCAGCGCTATCCTAAACTCCTGTTATTTCCCTCTTACGGCTAACTCATTAATGAACTTCCTCTTCACTAGCTTCTTCCGTTCCCTATTCAAGCCTAAGCTAATTCGAGACGTTACCATCCTGTGGTCGCTAGAACGCACCTTTCCGAGGACGGCCACATCCTGAACGATGCCAGGTGTAACGCATAGTATGAAGTCGATTTAATTTTTAGTCTCACCTTTGGGGCTCTTCCAGTTCCACTTCCTGTTTTCTCGTTTGTGGAAGAAGTTATTCATAATCCGTAAATTATTTCTGCCTACGAATTCGACTAATAACTCTCCCCAGCTATTTCTAGAACCTTGTCACGGATTTCCCCAAATAACACTCGGACCGAAAGAATGCACTAGGCAACAGGTGTACCTACGCTAACCCACATTTAATACACACTACGTGACACACACACTAGAACACAAAACGAACAAAACTAACACCAAACACAAAGACTATAAATACACACGACCCGGGAACACTGCTACCAGCGTCTACTACTATCGTTCTACTGTTAATGGTCAGCGTTCGTGCTCGCGGTTGGTGCGGTGCGGCTGCGACGTGCCGCAGCCGCACCGCACCAACCGTGAGCACGAACGCCGGCGTCGAGGCGGCATTCGACGTGCTTTGGCTGGCTCCAAGCACGTCGTATAAGCTGGCTCCAAGCCGTCGTATAAGCTCCAGGTCCGAGCGCCCGTGTGGGTGATGCCGTTATTGTTGGCGTTGGGGGAACCGCCCGGAGGGGTGGCAACAGCGCTGGAGACACCCCTTGCCGTAGCAGGTGGTATCGTCCTCCGTTGACTTCCCGAAACGGGATCAGGCACAGCAGGAAGTCTACGATGCGAAGCCGCAGAACGCGAGCTCACCGGAGCAGTAGCCGGCATCGCTCTCTTCCAGCCGATGTGTCCCTGGCCAGTCGGAGTCTCCGCTTCTCTCCTGTCCCCCCCCCCCCCCGTGCCTCGCTCTCACTCGCCCTTTATAGCCTTCTCATTAGTACACGTAAGCCTTGTCGTCGTCGTCTTCGTCTTTTCTCTACTAATCATCTCTCTCCACCAATCATCTCTCTCCACTTCACCGAATGCTTCTGCATCTTTTTTTATTTTTCGGTTAATCCACGTATTCTTCTTCACACTTCTTTCCTTCATGATTTTAGTTTGGACTCCTTAATATACGTGACAAACCTATCCCATAGTCGCCTACCGTGTGGTCGTCAGCCTCCTTCTTGACCACCTTCGCATTGAAGTCGCCCATCAGTGCATTGTACTGTGGTTTTGCTTTATTCATTGCCTATTCTACGTCCTCATAGAAACTTTCAACGCTCTGGTCAACATGGCTGGATGTGGGCGCGTAGGCCTGCAGCATCTTCAGCTTGTACCTCCGATTCAACCTAATTACTATAGCTGCTACCCTTTTGTTAATACTGTGAAGCTCCTTTACGTTTCCAGGTATATCCTAATTAATAAGGAATCCCACACCTAGTTCTCATCTATCCTCTAATCCGCGATAGCACAGTATATGTCCGTCCTTTAGTACTGCATACGCCTCACCTGTCCTCTTAACTTCGCTAAGCCCTATCACATCCCATTAAATTCCAGCTAGTTCCTCGAACAGCACTGCTAAGCCAGCCTCACTAAATAAAGTTCTAGCGTTAAACGTTGCCAGGTTCAGATTCCAATGGCGGCCTGTCCGGAGCCAGAAATTCTTAGCACCCTCCGCTGCGTCACAGGTCTGACCGCCGCCGTGGTCACTTACTCCCCAGCTGCTGGGGACTGAGGGCCGAGTGTTATTTGGTTTGTTCATAGATGATTGTGGCCAAGTCCTACACCAGGGGTGGCCAAATCCTGCTCTGGTGAGAGAGTGCTTTGTCGGTTCTGGTCACCGAGATCAATCCGCGCCCCAGGCCTCGTTATGCAATTCCATCGACATGCGTTTTTTTTTACCCGGTAGAGATTTGCATGGCACCGGGATTTATACCCCGGTCCTCTTGCACGCGAGGCGGACGCTCTACATCTACGCCATCGCTGCTTTCCCGTTCTCTGAAAAAAGTTTTCGTCGCGATTCACCGCCAGTGCAACACTGTAGAAGTGCGGAAGGTGGAGGATACTTGTGAGAGGCTGATGGTGTTTACATATTTTGATACGTTCATGGGCTAGCCCGCCCTTGGCAAGAGTGCCCCTGTGGATGGTTTCAAAGAGGCTCCACTCCAAGTTCTTGGAGGAACGTTTTAATTTTGCCTATACGGTCGGCTTTCCATTTCAAAAATGGTGCATTTCGTTTAAACTCTTTCCACACATGCGACCGCCGCGTTGCCTAAGTGGTTATGGTGCTCGGCTTCTGACTCGAAACACGCGAACTCGATCCTTGTGAAGACGGTAGGATTTCGATCAAGGCAAATTGCTAGAGACCTATGTACTGTGATGATGTCATTGTAGGTTAAAGAATCTCAGGTGGTCAAAATTATCTGGAACACTACACTATGTCGTCCTACATATCTTGAGCTGTTTTGGGACGTTAAACCCCACAAACCAAAAGCCACCTTTCCACACCTAAGTACAATGATAGCTGCTCTGCAACTGTTGCGCAGTACCCATGCTGGCGTTCGTTTATGGGTCATCTTTTCATAGCTGCGGTATTCCCGCGCTTTATTACCTGCATGACTCGGGACCAGATCACGTTAAAATTCTTCTTGATAAAATGCGATGCTTGCGATGATTGGCTGGTTTATTAGTTGGGGTTTTACGTCAAAACGAGTCAGGCTATGAGGAACGCCGTAGTGAAGGGCTCCAGAAATTTCGACCATCTGGGGTTCTTTAACGTCCACTGACATGGCACAGTACACGGGTCTCAGGAAGTTCGCCTCCACCGAAATTCCACCACCGTAGCCTGGATCGAACCCGCGTCTTTCGAGTCAGCAGCCGAGCACCATAACCACTGTGTCACCACGGCGATGCTGCTTGCGAGTCTTTTTAGAGCCTACGCTGCAGGACTATAATAAATGTATTCTTCACTTTATTGGTCTCGACTTTACCCACGAGGAAGAACACATGGCTGTTCAGGTAAAAACCGAAGCACTTGATGCGCTGTGTCTACTCCTATAATACCACAATTAATAACAACATAATTCAGTAAAAGCTTAATCGCTTTAATGAAGCGCGGAGTTCGCAAGTAGGACACAAAAACAATATCCTATTTGCATCAATTTACATTTCTGTGAAGAGTGTGCGACCAAAATTAAAACCTGAGAAATATAAAGTCGTTAAAAAAACAATTGAGGACAGTGCGGACATTTTTGTAGTGCCCCAGTGACTGGAAACGTAGTGATTAATGCGTACGCAAAAACCGCATTGCTTTAAGACGTGAGATTTTAAAAACGTTTGTATTACAATTACTGACACCGGTGTTCAGGAAGCCGCATCAAACGACAGTTTTTTTTGCGTTTGATAAACCCGTGTACCTTTTGTTTCTCAATGCGGATGGACGGGAGCGATTTTAATGCTATATCGACCTTTCTTTATGTTGAAGTGGATAAAACCAAGATAAGAGGAGCCTTTTTGTTTTGGCAACGATTATGAAAGTACTGGCTGGGGTGTTAACATTGGCAAACACAAAGCCAAACGATCCAGCAATAGAGTGCCATCTTACGCAAAAGTTCTACGAATAAATGTTGAGACAAGTAGGGAACCCAGTGTAAAATGCGGAGTGTCAACAAGCATCTTCAACCAATGTAAAATAAAAAAAAAATACACGGTATCTGGATATGGTTTTCCTTCCACTTGCGCAATCCAAGAAAATTTTACATGCCCCCGAGTCGTATCATTAGCTAATACCTTTCCGAGAATAGTAATACAGTCGACCCTCATGGTGACGTACCTGCTTACGACGAAATAATAGAAATAACAAAGAAATGACGATTCTCCTTAGAAGCTAGGCTCACACTGGCTATAGCGACCCTGCGGCTATAAAGAAAAAATCGTCGGTCCCCTTCAAAATCTTTATAACGAGGTCCAACTGTACTTTTTTTATAGCCCATAGCGCTTATCGAAAGAGTAGAAGTGGTTGCGACCAATCAATTCAGTATTTTTGGCGGCAACATACTTTCTGGGCGTTTTTTTAGTGAGAAGTTTAAAACCTTGAAGTGGTTAAGCTGTGGCTAAATCTGGAGAGCCGCGATAGCTACAGGTGGCCGAGCGGAAGTCGGTCAGTCGAATTGCAAGGTCAGTTTTTCGTTGCTCCGTTCCTCTGGGCGTTCGTACTTCATCTTCGTATCTGAACGTGTATTCACTCTTCCCCCTCTGTACTCCCCCCACTCGTCTTCGCCGGCAGCTGCTCCGCATCACGTGACAAACCACGTGACTACCCATGGCGCCGCCACCGTGGTGACGGAGCCCCACTCTCAACGCTCGGAATGCTTGAGTACTGAAGGCGCGCGGCGCGCACACAAGGTGTGTGCTCTGACGTCACTCCGCGCATGCGCACAACTGACGAGGCGGGCGGGTTCTGCTGCGCCGTGAGCGCCGTGGCGAGGCGCTCGGCGCGCACACCAGCTACAGACTATGACGTAACTCCGCGCATGCGCACGGCTGGTGGAGCGGTGCGGCCGCGGCTCAGCGCGCAGCCAAGCTAACCTCGCGAAGTGGCTGGCGTAACGTACCTCTCGCTACAAAAAGGTTTGCAAAATATGAAAGAAATCTCGCGTACTCTGCACTACAGTATTGCAGCCTGCGCAACCGAGTTCTGAATAAACGAACGGGTGTGCTGACCGCGTCGATGTGAGCGGCCGCCACTGACATCGAGGTGGTGCTCAGTGGTATACACAAAATAAAGTAACTATGGCATACTTGACCACTTTAGCCGCCGCGGTGGCTGAGTGGTTATGGCGCTCGACTGCCGGCCCGAAACACGCGGGTTCGATCCCGGCCGCAGCGGTCGAATTTCGATGAAGTCGAAATTCTAGAGGCCCATGTACTGTGCGATGTCTGTGCACGTTAAAGAATCCAAGGTGTTCAAATTTTTCGGAGCCCTTCACTACGGCGTCTCTAATAGCCTGAGTTGCTTTGGGACGTTAAACCCTTATAAAACCAATCCAAAAAAACTTGACTACCTTCACCTCACTCATCTACCTTCTCGTCTCTTTTCTTTAAGTATATGTGTTGACAGAATAAAAGAAACATTTCAGATGGCTTTAAATTTCCTTGCAGAAGTTTTTGCTGTAGGAATAGTCGATTCATGTATAGACTGGAACCGCGCGAAGGACTCGATCACAAGAAAAACAAGAGCCTCGTTCTGCCCTAACTAAATCATTTGATAATGTGCATAGGATCGTCCAAATTTGCACGTTGCTTATTAGGCACGCATTGTTTTTGTTCCTGAGCAAGGCGCTGAAACACATTGATGGCTATACTTACTGTATCGCATGCTCATTTTGACACAGCGCTTACACTTCTTCTGAGATACGGTTGAGAGCATTATAACGTTGACGTTGCCGTACTAGAGTGCATTCACGTCGGTTATTTTTTCCCTATTTCAGGGGTTCATCTAACTGCAGCAAAAAAAGAACTGAGCGCGCCACCATTAATATTCAGTAAACACACGTGGCGCAAAAATAAATTATACAATTTGTGCATGATTACTCTTATCTACTAAAAATTTCCCGAAATTCATAAACAATGTGTTGCGAATACAACATCCGGGAACTTTAAAGAAACTTTGGTTCACGTTACGAGAAATGCCCAATGTAGCATATGCTTGACTGCCGTGGAATCAAGAATCCGTACACATTTAGCGTCTATCACTTTGAAAGTGGGGAATGCGGTGAAGTAACACTTCTTACATCGTTTGCTTTAAATCCTTTTCCAAACCTAGTTTTTTTACCTATTGCTCTCAGCACTAATATATGATCGCAGTTTCTATGTTTCCTGTACAACTATAGTCTATTGAGTTTAACACACGCTGCGCCGATACCATCCCATTTTTTCTCCTCCAGTGAATCTGGTGAGGCCTGTTCATATCTATAGAAGCTTATATAGAAGGACCTGCATCCAGTTTTGAGTGGGAACTGTCCGCGTGAAAGGAAATGTCAGTGTATGATCACCACTATGTAATCCACAAAGTGGCACTATCCTTATTCTAACTGTGCAGAACCTGTTAAAAAGCTATAACGCCAGCGCATGGCCTCTCCACTGCCATGTGCTAGCGGAAAAACAGGAATCAGTTCCAGCAGAGAAAAGGTTGTAATTCGCTAAGCAAGCGTTGAACTCTTCCTTTAATCCCACTGATGCTATACCTGTGATAAACCTGTTTTTCGTTCTCTGGAAATAGTTTTCGATGCGATTAACCACCAGCGCACCTGTGTAGACGTGGAGAATGTTCAGGCTACATGTGAGAGACTGATAGGGTGTACATCTTGCGGATGCGTTGCCAGACAAGCACACCCTTGGCAAGAGTGCTCCTTTGGTTGCTTTCAAAATAACGCCACTCCCATTTCTTGAAGCAGCGCTTCTGTGTTGCTCACAATGGTGGGCAATCTGTTTAGACAAGGGCAAGCTCTCTTTAAAGCCTTTCCTCAGATAAGTAGCATGACAGCTTAGTTTTGTATGGTTGCGCTGGACCCACGATTGTGCGTTAAGAAAAGAGAAAGGGAATCACATGAAAATAGAGCGCTTTATTTATGTAGCTAAGTATTCCAGGTGTCACAAAACACCAGGCCCGAAAATCATTATTTTACTGCAACTATCGCGTTCAAGCGGGGATGGAAACCGCTAAATCAAACAAAAACGCGGTAACACGACCAGGCAACACGTGAATGTTTTCGCGCAATGTGCACTTAGCAAAAAATCTACTTCTCAAAATAATTTATTTTCATTCTTCGCAGGTATGCACAGGGCGTAACCTGAGACAATAGCTCATCGAGGAATTTCGCCATTCCTAAGTGTGCAGTGCCTAAACAGCCGCCTTTAGACAGGAATAGCTATTGCCACATGCCCCAACAGGAATTGCTATGGACATTCCGCCTGAATACAAACACCAAGTGACAAACGGTGAGGAAGGGTTCGGGGTGGAGTCCCCTTTCGCAGTTTGCAGCCTGCCGTTGGCTGGTTGAAACAAATTAAGTGGATGCATATTTGGAACTCAGATAAATAACATGTATTCTTTGCATATGGTTCTTTCTTTATTTTGCCTTGCGTTGCTGGTAATGATTTGCAGTTTTTATATCTAGTCCTACCTTGTATTTTCTGGCGTTTACTCGTATTGACACTGTGCAGATTTGCTTCTTTGGGGCCTTGGTGATCCAATTTTTATTCGTTTTTTATCGTATATTAGTCGCATTTCATGCGAATTTTGGATGTTTCATAGATTCGTTCGAAGTGCATACACATAAAGATCTGTTCATGAACAATACTGATTTGGGAAGTCGCAATATGAATTGTGAGCTTCCTAAATAGAATGAAGTGCAACTGCCCTTCTTATATGTGCGCCGCCGTGGGGTTGATATTCCGCTCGTTAACTGTTTGCTCTACTGTGGCTTCAGCCGCGGCGGCGCCCGTCGCCTTTCGATCGAGGCGGAACGCTGGGGGCCCTTGGACTCCGCGATGTCAGTGCACGTAAATCAGAAACAAAGCCAAATTAGACAATGAACTAAACTTTATGCCATTCTTAAATCATTCCTCGAAAACCTTGCAGAACCATTATGCAGAAAATTTTCTGATTTTCTCTAACGTACTCTTCTTAACAACTTGGATTCTATAGGCTGTACCCAGTCCCGAGTACCTGCCTGTAAATTCTGTTTTACAATCGCCGTCGACCTCTGATCTCGGAAATGTAGCCCGTGCAAATTCGGATGACCAGGGACATTCGCGGCCTACGAACGAAGAAGATTGTGTTCGGTATCAGAACCCTCACATAACACGAGAGCCGTTCCTGTGTCCCCACTGACCGTACACTTCTACGAAATATGCCGATGTTACGAGACATATCAAATCGCACGGCCTAGGGGAGAAATTTAAATGCTCCTTGTGCTCAATGGCTTTTGCTACGTCCTCCAACCTTAAAAAGCATTAGTCCTCATACACTGCGGAAAAACCATGCAAGTGCGACCAGTGCCGTTATGGAACTCTTTCATCCAGAAATCTAGTGCAATACAAGCGTACGCACACAGGCGAAAAACCCCACAACTGTAAAGTTTTTTCGTATTCGGCGAGTCGGAAAGTGAATTTAGACCGTCAAATGCTTACGCATCCAAGAGCTGAGAGCTTTCGCTGTACTCTGTGTTCATTCGTGTGTTCAAGCCCTGAGAACCTCAAAAAGCACATCTGTAGACCCAGGGAGTGAATTCCTAATAAATACGTGCGCGTGATGATGACGCTGAATTTGGCTTATACCCCTCCACAGAAATATTTATCCAACCTTTGTGGACACGCGAAGCGCATTTTGTTATATGTACATTTTACATTTGGCATTTTTGTACAAAATTCGTACCACGAGTTGTTGAAGCCATAGCTTTGTGGGTTCGAGTCAATGACGTGTGATTAATGCGTGTTATTTTAGCAAAAGGCACAGCGCATGAAGTGCTTCAGTTTTTTTTTTTTTGCAGAACAGCCATGGTGTGCACTGTGGCCATAGTTGGCACCAATAAAGTGGAGACCTCGAATACCACGGTCGTTTAGCGTATGCCCTTTCATTGCTTCAAGATGGAACTTGTCGCAGACTATGGAAGTTTATCCTAGCCAAAAACGCCGGCAGGGGTACCTCAAACCATTTCTTTACTGACTAACTTTTATAAGCCGAAGCTTAAAGGCAAATCCGTTGCGTCCTCTTTACGCGTGGCACTAAATCTGCCACAACATTTTCGACCTGAGCTACATGGAAATACCATAGTGCTTCGCATTTACAATTCAACATTTTGTATATTTCTTTCACATTTCAAGAAAATGTTAGCGACTTCTGTGAATCTTTAATTGAGTCTGCATGGATTCCGATGGCTGTTCTTCAAGAGTCGTCCAGGGTCTATCCGGTATATTTATTGCGTGCAATATGTGGTGAGCTAAAGAACTTTAAGAGCAACACATCGAACATATCGCGCATCTCATGTTGAACAAGATAAAACGTTTGGCAAGCTGCTATGCAGTAGGCGTGCAGAGGAAACAATTTGTCAACTAGTGATGCCGATCCAGAGATGCTGACAATATAACTGCTCGAAAAATCATTCTTGCCCGACCAGTTTTGTTCATCACATGACTTCGTTGTGCAAGGGCCGCTGATCTTTCCTGAAGACAGAATACTTGTAAAATCTTTTGTTCGAATAACTAAAATTTGAAAAGCATATAGCACCGCCATATTTGTCCAGATTGTTGGACGCGTGGATGCGTATCATTAACGAGTGCAGCCGGTGCACAGTGTGCTGAGGTGACTGTAATCAAGAGAAAGAAGGCAGTAGAAAAAATGGTCGACAATTACGCGGGGAGTGAACGTGGACGCCTGAAAATTGTAAACTGATGTCCGATTTATTTTCCAACCAAGGAGTTCAGGTTTTATGTATATCTGAAAATGGGGTTTCACATTTTCGATTTTGAGCGCAGATCTCCAAACATTTCTCAGCAGTCATTCCAGTGCATCAGTCAAGTAACGTACACGTTGAGCTAGCAGAAGGATGGACGTGTTGCGAAGATGCTTAAAGACGCACCTGATCGAACGCTTGTGCTTTGGAAACCATGGATTTCATTCTATTAAACATGCTTATGACGGGCATTGCAGAGGAGCTAACATAACCAGCAAAAGCCATTCTTATCATCTGGAGAGAATCGGAGAGGCTGTCGCCAGCAGACCACCGAGTGGAAGCCCTAGAAGCTGCGCCGTTAGCCTGGCATCTCCGCTCCTCAGCCTACTCTTCGTTCATTAGGAAAAATTTGATGATTGCCTAGCCTTGCTAGGTCAGGATATACGTAGCGTAAACGTGACGACATCTGGTTCGGAAGAGTTTATATATGAAAGGCGCGCATTCACTCGTCATCATCATCATCATCAACCTGACTGCACCCACTGCAGGGCAAAGCCCCTCCCTTGTCTCTCCAATTAACCCTGTACTTGGCGAGCTGCGCCCACGCTATGCCTGCAAAATTCCTAATCTCATCCAGCCACGTAACCTTCTGCCGCCCCTGCTACTCTTGATTTCTCTTGGAATCCACTCCGTTTCCCTTAAGGACCAGCGGTTATCTTGCGTTCGCAGTACATGAAATGAAATGAAATCTTTATTTGCCATCAAATACAGATGGGGGGATTGTAGAAAAAAAGCTGTCCTTGGACAGCTTGACGGGTCCACAATCCCTTATTTTGGCAGAGTGGCGGCAATACGTAACATATTCTTGATATGCAAACATATACATACATATTTAATATGATACAGACTTAGTACTCGTAAACAAAAACAACAAAAAACAAAAAGAACAGAAAACAACAGCGGATCTCACTTCTACAAATCCAAACGAAAGCAACAGCAAGGCTAGATAACATTACCTAGAAACCAAATACATCGGCCGGAGGTCCTTGTAGGTTGCCGTGAAGAGGTCAAAACGGACAGAATTATAATAATTCAAAAGCGTTGGTATTGTGTACTTAAGGCACTGTTTCCCGTAACTTGAACGTGACGTTAGTACTGACCAATCCTCGAAGTGTCTTGTAAGGTAACTTGGAGTTCTGTCTTGTAATTGGGATAGGTTACGTATATTGCTGATATTCCTGTGAATTTCTTGTTTATATACATGGCTTAAGCGATATCTATAGAGATTGTGAGCTATAATTACACCAGAGTTGCTAAAAAAAAGTTGAGGTGGAAGCAGTATAAGAAGCATTATATGTGTGTCGGAGATACTTTTTCTGTAACAGGTGGATGTGTTCTATATTAGTGGATGTTGTGTTTCCCCATAGTAATTGACAATAGCTCAAGTGTTACTGAAAGAGTGAATGATAAAGCAAACGTTTGATGCGTGTGGGAAGGATATACCTTAAACGACCTATTACACCAGTTATTTGATTTATTTTGCTTAGAACCTGCTTGACGTGATTATCCCAGGACATATTTGCGGAAAAGGTGACACCCAGACATTTGAAATTCTCGACTAAAGCGATGCATCGTGAGTTCATCATGATATCTTGATGCTGAGGTATGTGCTTGTTTTTCGGCCTGAATATAATCGCTTTTGTTTTACCTTCATTTACCTTCATTGCATTTACTCTCGACCATTCCTCTAAGGATTTCATTGCACTGTTACATTGTTCAACAAGAAGATTAATATCGTTCCCTGCAAAAAAAATACTAGTGTCATCTGCATAAATAATAAATTTTGCTTTAGGGTTAAAAACGACGATACCATTCAGATAGAGATTAAAAAGTAAAGGTCCTAAAATACTTCCCTGCGGCACTCCACAACTAACAGCTTTAGCTTTCGATGTAAAGGCACCTATTTTCACAACTTGAGTTCTATTGGATAGGTAGGATTTCAGAAGAGCTAGTGCCTGTCCTCGTATTCCATACTTACTTAATTTTTCCAGCAAAATGTTATGGTTAACTAAATCGAAGGCTTTAGAAAAGTCCACAAAAATGCCAACAACTATTGCTTTGTTTTCAAACGCCGTTAATATATATTCTTTCTGCTCTAGCAACGCTAATTCAACTGATTTGTTTTTACGGAAACAGAACTGGTGTGGTGTTAACAGATTATATTTTTCAATGAAATTTGCCATCCTCGAATACAAGACTTTTTCAAACAGCTTTGAAAAGATCGGTAAAATAGATACCGGCCTGTAATTTTCCAGCTCATTACAATCTCCTCTTTTGTACAGAACAGTAACTTTTGCGCACTCCATTCTCGCTGGGAAAGTTGCTGATTCTAAACACATATTAAAAATGTGGGTAAGGATGGGAGCAATAATATCAATTACATGTTTAATTGGGCGTACTTGAAGACCATCGATGTCATAACTGCTAGAGTTCTTTAAGGCTTGTATAACGGACATGATTTCATCCACTGTTACGGGTTGAAGGTACACTGTGTTGTTAATGTAAGTGGAAACGTATTTGCTAGCATGAGAGGATATAGAGGGAGCAGAAGCGATACTAGTGAAAAAAATTGTTAAAAGCATCAGCTAACTCTGCACCGGATAATTCTTTTCCGTCAACTTTAATTTCAATGAAGGCTTATGCGAGTGACCACGATTAAGAATGGTGTTCAACCTCGACCATAACTGACTGTTTTGACGGCACTCAATAACCAACAAAGATGAATAATATGCTGATCGTGCATTACGCAACTTCTTTGTTGGCTTATTACGATGCTTTTTAAATTGGACAAGATTATCTGCTTATCGCGTATGAAGGAAATGCTGATATATCTTGTCCCTCGTTTTCATTTAACTCCGTAATTCAGCTGTAAGCCATGGTTTGCGTGTTCTTTTACTTCTTTTGCGTGTTCTTGACGGGAAACTCTTTTGGTATAGTTGGGTCAGTATATCCATAAACTTATCCTACGTTTCACTGGCATTTGTGAGATTACCGATCGCGTCCCATTCCACTGACAACAGGGCGTCAAGAAAGGAATTTAGTGTTGTGTCTGTTATTAGTTGGTACATTATTGGTGGGGATTTTTTTCTTATTGACCTGCTTGATTCTACACACAAGAATACTGGCAAATGATCGCTGATAGAACATGACAAAACTCCAGATTTAACATTCGGCCCCAAGGAATTGGTAATAAATAAATCCAGAGTGGACTGGCCTTCGGGTGTAATCCTGGTTGGTGTGTCAATTAAGTTAGCAAAACCATTCGATAATATGATCATATTGAAAGCATTTGATTGTGGACTGTTCACACTCATGTCGACGCTAAAATCTCCACCAGCTATTAGAGGTTTAGAGTTATGATTTTGAACCACATAAGCCCGGAGCTGATCATAGAACTGCAGAAACGCAGGCAAATCACCATTCGGTGGTCGATAGCGCACAGAAAATACATGTCTAGCAGTGCACAGGGTCAGCATTTCATAGTCTGGTAGAAAGACTGTGTAAGAATCAATGATCTGACATTCTACATCATTTGTGATCAGCAATGACACTCCGCCTCCTCGAGAGTCCGACCGGTTTAGATAATGGGTGTTATAATCAGGCAAACCTAAAAATATCACATTCATTAGTGCTCCACGTCTCTGTTAACATAATAACCGAAAATTGAAAAGAGAAACCAGTAAATAACTCCTCCAGGGATGACACCTTATTTCTGACAGAACGCGTGTTCATGTGGATACATTGTAAGGGAGATGCGGGAAATGTTGCGACAATTTCATCTACATCATCAGGCAAGTAAAGATCCACTTCGTTATGCCACCTTCTTTTGTTGCAAAAAAAAAAACGCACCCTTTAAAGGTCGTCCAGCTCTCCCTTATCCCTAACGTGAATTGCACTAGCTCCGTCGGTCTTTCGAACAAGGACCTTACCGTTCACGTACCATACAATCTTATAGCCTTTTTCTTTTGCTGCCTCCTTTACCGACCGTAGAAGATCCCTGTTATGCCGAGTCAAGTTTTCTTGAAAGAAAATTGCAGGGGTTTCATTCCTCAGGGCGTTTTTTTTTCTTAAGCCATGTGTCCCTGGTTCCCTGCTTAGTGAAACGGACAAGAATTCACGGCACGTTGTCTTGCCTAGCGGGCAGCCGATGCACGGCTGCAACGTCAGCCTCTTCAAGCTGAGGTATCTGGAGCTTATCAGCTACCTCATTTAGACAGCATACGAGTTTTTCACCCTCCACAACAGGGATTCCATGGACCTCAAGGTTCAGTCGCCTACTTCGGAACTCATGGTCATTCACCTGACGTTGAAGTTCGAATTCAACGGCTACATGCACTGTCTCTCTTTCCTTCAGTTCTGCCACTCTTTTTCTTAACCCTTTGATTTCAGTATCTTGATTAGAAATCTTTTCTAGAAATTCATCGAATTTCTGCGACAGAAACTGAACTGCCTCTTCCATGCTGTTTACGTTTTCAACTAGAGCTGGCAGGCGCTCAAGTTTTTCGTTGATTGACGCAAGAACTAAGCTTACATCAATGTCATCCTCACTGCGGCTAGACCGCGAGCCTGCGCTCTTACATGTCATGCATTTCCAGGCCTTGTTAGCTACCCATTCCCTGCACAAGCCAATTTCTTTCTCTTGATTTCGGCTAGGATGTCATTAGCACGCGTTTGTTCACTGACACACTCTGCCCGTTTCCGGTCTCTTAAATTTACACCTATCACTTTTCTTTCCATGGCTCTCTGCGTTGTCCTTAACTTAAGCTGTACCCGTTTCGTTGGCCTCCACGTTTCTGCCCCGTAGGTGAGTACCGGTAGGATACAGCTGTTGTAAACTTTTCTCTTGAGGGATATTGGTAACCTGCTATTCATGATCTGTGAGAACCTGCCATATGCGCTCCACCCCATTCTTATCCTTCTAGTTATTTCCCTCTGATCATCTGGATCAGCGATCACATTACGTAAGTAGGCGTATTCTTTTACCACTTTCAGACCTCGTTCCCTATTGTGAACTGTTGTTCTCTTGCTAGGCTGCTGAACATTACTTTGATTTTCTGCATGTTAATTTTTAGATACACCGTACTGCTCTGTCTAACTCATTGATCATGATTTGCAGTTCGTATCCTGAGTGGCTCTGCAAGGCAATGTCATTGGTGAATCGCAGATTATTTGGGTATTCTCTCTTAACTCTTATCCCCAACTGTTCCCAATTCAGGCCTCGGAATACCTCCTGTAAATAGGCGGTGAATAGCATTGGCGACATCATGTCTCCTTGCATGACGCCCTTCCTTATTGGAATTTTATTCCTGACTTTATGGAGTACTATGGTAGTGCACAGTTCCTATATATATATATCCTGTATATTGACATAACTCATCTAATCGCTCATTCCACAATGCCTGTATGACGTGCTGAGGTTTCCACTGAGTCATATGCTTTCTCATAACCACTGAAGGCTATATATAGAGGTTGGTTATATTCTGTGCATTTCTCTATCATCTGATTGATAGTGTGAATATGATCTATTGCTGAATATCCTTTAAGAATGCCTGCCTGATCATTTGGTTGATTAATGTCTAAGGTTGTCCTGACTATTAGCGATTACCTTAGTAAATATCTTGTAGGCATCGGACAGTAATCTGATCGGTCTGTAATTTTTTTGTGTCCTTGGCGTCTCGTTTCTTATGAATTAAGATTATATTTTCTTTCTTCCAAGCTTCTGGTATGGTCAAGGTCATAAGGCGTTGCGTATACAGGGTGGTTAGTTTTTCTAGCAGAATCTCCCTTTCCTCTTTCAACAGATCTGCTGTTAACTGATCCTCACCAGCTGCTTTTCCCTTTTGCTTTGCCCCTAAGGCTTCCTTTATTTCCTCTTTCGTTACTGGCGGGATGACGCATTGCTGTGTACTACTGTCTCCATCATTAACGTCATGATTGCTTTGGCTACCGTACAGATTTTTGTAGAGCTCCTCAGCTACTTTAAGTGTCTTATCCATATTGCTAATGACATTGCCTTCCTTGTCTCTTCACGCGTATATCTGGCTTTTCTCTAAGCCTAATTTCCTCTCCACCGCTTTTAGGCTACCTCCGTTCTTTAGAGCATGCTCGATTCTCTCGATATTAAACTTCCTTACGTCAGATACCTCGCGCTTATTTATTTTGCGCCGGTATTCATTGTTAAACCTCGAGCCGTCGAGGCGGAGTTTTAGCGTCGCCGCCTCAAACGCCAAAGGCCCTGGTCGGATTCCTAGCTTCGACACAGGGTTTTTTTCAGTGAGTGTGCAAGAGTTGACCACGTGGTTGGCCACGTGGTCGGTCACGTGGTGTGGAGCAGGTGCCGGGGGCGCGGCGCCGTGGCTGGTGACTTTGTCTCGCGGTTGCTCACGTGACCAGTCACGCGGTTGGTCACATGTTGCGGTTTCTAGAGTATGCGCGGCGGCGGGTCCGGCGCGCCAGCTGTGCGCTTTGTGCTGTCACTGCTCCTCGCGCAAGCGCAGCGAGGCTCTTCAGCAGCCACGCAAAACTGGTGAAGCTCGGCCAGTGTTGCTTACGCTACAAAACGGCGCAACTCACACAGCAGCGAAGCTCTTCAATTGCACCCTGTGGATAGCGGCGTTTTTGCATTCAAGCGCATCCTCAAGCGGAATATTAATTATGACTGTGCAGATGTGCAAGTAAGATTCAAAATGAACCCTTTTGACTGCTCTGATGATGACAAATTTTTATGGTGCAAGGGCATCTATGGCCAAAGAGCGCCATGGCACAAGGTTTATTTCTTCTATTCAAGCTTGGGTCTAATATACATTCCCCATGCTTTTCACCCTAAATAAGTGGAGCCTCAGATCAGGGGAAAGCTCGTACCTGTTGTATCACCGGTGGGTGCCCGGCGGCAGTGGGGATCTAGCCCTGCACCTCCCACATGCGAGGCGGATGCTGAACCACTCCGCCACCGCCGCGGTCCTTTTGACTGTTCTACTTCTGCTAAACTGTAGAACGATCTGCTGAGGCATACAAGAGCGAGAGTCTCGCTTAAGTCTTTGCTTATTCCTGCGTTTAAACTACGGCAGCCTGAACAAGCATAAGTTGCAACAGGGCTGCGTGAAATGCCCATTTACAATGTAGCTGCTCACGAATAGCATGTTCCTCTTGATTTGCAACAGCATACTAAGTAACCCGGAAGGTAACGTGTATTATTCATCAGCGGTCCCGGACTCCCAGTACTTTTCCGCATGTCCATATTCAGAGAGCCACACAAGATGGATATAAAACAGAGTGATATGTTTTTACTTTCTGGGGTGACGCTGTAGTCTTCTTTAATATTGTTTCTCCTGTTTGTTTATTTTTAGTGAATATGTTTACTGTCTACACAAGAGTGTTAATTAAAAAAGACAGCTATTTAAATTTCCTACTGTAATGTGTATGCCCTATGGATGCAAATATAGAAATGGAAATTATAGCTTGCCGGAGAGTATTCAACACCACTTCAGCTGAGAGAAAAACGCCGGAGACGCGACGAACCGTTCGGGTCTAAGCTCAGAAGCACGGACTGTTGGGCGAGTTTGTGCATTTCAAACACGTACAAGAGCCCAAAAACACGAAGAAAGAGACTGAGATACCACGAGCGCTTACTTCCAACTGAAAACTGTATTGAGAGAAACCCACATTAAATCAACTTTGCTGCATGACGCAATCTGACCGCACTACCGACCTCAATTTGCCGCACTCATAAAAATAATTTCCATGGCTGTCAGTGCAACAGATGGCGCGCTGATGCATGATACACCCGCTTTCCTAATCAGATCGGCTTTTATTATTTCTCTTACATCCTGGCATTTATGCTTGGCTAGTATGTTGCACGCGCTGAAGAACGATTTACATGGCTTTTTGTTCTTTTTAGCGCAGTGATAGCAATGAACGGACAGATTTACGCAACTGTGATTGCCTACCTTCCTCCTCTGCTCAAGCAGTATTTCATGTTGGCGTCGGCCAGTTTGACCGATGTACCTAGAGCCACACAAAATCGAATTTCGTAAACCACACCAGAAGCACATGCTACAAAATGAACACGGTGTTTGATACTGCATGGCTCTTTAGGCTATGGGATGGATTAGTATTTTTGACCAGCTTTTCCAACTTTTCAGGAGCAGAGAGCGCCACTCTGATATCACTGCGTTTCGCAATCCTCTTTAGACGATGCGAAGTGCTATGCAGATATAGAATTACCACTGTTCGGTTTGAACTTCTGTAACTAGGGTTCTTATCCCTTTTCTTTGCTTCTTTCAGCATCCCCTCGGACACCGATACAATAAGGCTGATCGGATACCCGGCTGACTCGAGGCGCGTCGCCTGCATTTGGAAACTACTGCACATTGAATGACAACAGGATTTTTTCAAGGCATTATTCAGGCATTGCTCAGCAATTACTCTCTTAAAAAGTTTAGAATAGGATAAGTGAAAAGGTAAGAGAGGTTTGTTAGCCCTTGGACAGTACTCCAAACACATCAATTTTTTTTTGGGAGTTAGCCTTAAATCTGTAAAACACCGTCTTTTGGAATTTCATGCGTCAATACTAAAGGTTTAATACACTCGCCAAAAAGGGCTAAAAGCTGGTTGACAGTGGCCGGAAAATCCCTGCACCCTTGTAACAAAAGTAAAAAATTATCAACGTACCTAAAAACAGTCACAATATTAAAAGCTTTCAGGCGGTCAGAGACGACTCTGTCACAGTGAGCTAAAACTATATCACTAAGAACAGGGGCAATACAGGATCCAATATAAACCCCTTGCTTCTGAATGAAAACCTTGTCATTCTATTCAGTATAAGTTGACTTTAGATAAAAAGAAAGTAATTCAAGGAAGCTTCGCATGGACAAACCTGCTGCGTTTTCAAAAGCTGTTGCCTGAAAGCACACAATGCACTCTTGCACGCACTTGAGGATTTGTTCTTGTGGCCCGGAGTAGTACAAATACTTTATGTCAAAAGAGCAGGCCATAAGACATTTGTCGTGATTCTTCTCTAAAAACTCTATAACATTTACACAATTACGAATCTGAAAGGGGTCATAAATCGTTAAAAGATTTAGTTTTCTTTGCAGGAAGAGTGCTGCTGATTTTTGCCACGTGCCATTTTCCGATACAATCACCCTCAAGGGAAACTCCACTTTGTGGGTTTTAGCTGTGAACATGACTTGCAGTAAAGTGGCGTTACTTTTTCTATTTTTTTACCCAAACTCACAAGGTTCAGCTTGTTGCAAAGAGCCAAGCCAGCCAACCGTAGTTTTTTCGCAGATATCGCTGGTTCTTTTCGCAGGACTGACTTACCAGCGGGACTAAGCACCCGCTGGTAAGTTTAGAATAAGGAGATATTGCAGTGTCGCCGCTATAGAGCTGTCGAGAAATTCGCCACAGCAGTTTGTTGGTCCTAACGTTATACAACATAACCCATTTAACGCCAACTGATGATAGGAAAACTATTCAGAATCGAATCTTTTCGTTATCACCAGGATACGCCAAGAATGGAGGGCCATTCAGAGGCTAATGCTCACACACGTTCAACAGCAGCAACTCGGGCTGCAAGTCGAGCTGCCCATTCCCGAATAAGGTTGATAGAAATGTTAACGCGACTTGGCGATAATTGAGAACACTCTACCAAAAGACAGCAACATGGTCAAGTTGCAGCGAGAAAAAGACATCGGCGAGACAACGGCGCACATACCAAGAACCGCTTGGTATATTAAGTACGCAGCAGTATTGACACAACCGGGCATAGACAATATCAAAGCCACCACAGCTTCGATACTAGCTTTTGGATAATTTTGTCTATAGCTTTATGTATCGCTTGCCAAAAAGTGATAGAATCACAGTATGCATATCCAAATTACATCTTGAGTATATCCTGTATATTAAGGATACTCAATCTTCAAAGCACAGCGTGCCGCAAATTTTTAGGCGGCTGTGAGCCACATTTTCGGCCTGCAACGCTCGCTCAAGCGGTAGCTCACTTAAAAAAGGTACAGAGTACAACTCAGAACAGATGATGCGAAGGCTGTTAGCCTGTCTTTCTTCCTTCTCCATGCGTTCGTTGTAAGGCAGATAGACGAGGCATGCTTTGCCCCCCAGCACACTCTGATAGAAAGGACGAGGAGACGGGCTCATCGTTGTGGTAGAAACACTACCTCATCAACCCGATTATAACTTGCGGCAGTTGCCAACATTAATGGGACTTCCGCCCTAAAGCTGATGGCCTTAGATAACATTTGTTGTTCACTTTGTAAGGCATCGCAATCCGCGGCGTCGTCAAATACCATAGTCGACGCGTACCTTTCATTTGGAGAAACAGGCGCTCCAAAAGCCGTTTTCTAGACGCACTAGTTGAACTTCGATGTCCTTAATACACCACCAGAATCCTCGATGTAACGAGACGTTCGAATTGTTTAAGCAAATTCACCCTCACAAAATGCAACATATCAACGTGCTACACTGCTCCTGTACGCAGGATATTTTAATCCACTTCACTTATAACACGGCCGCATCGCGGGAATCTTTCGGAACGGCGCTGTCAGCTCATGCTCTTACCTAATACCGTTAAGAAAAGGTAACATAGAAATATAAGTGAATATAAAGATTTCTTCAGTGTAGTACAAACTAACACCACTTTTGTTTTCGTTGGTTTTCTACGAGATTCGAACGCCGGAAGTTGGGCTTCGAACGTCAGTTAGTCGCTGTGATTGGGCAATATGTCGCTTTCGAAAGCGCATTGACCTTGTACCACTTAGTACGGGACAAGAGCAGAGGCAACGCAATAACTACTGCAGTGATAAAAGAAAAGCAGCTTGAAATTTATTATTATGTAGTAAGGTTCTCCAAGAAAAAGCTTCTAACTTAGCTAATGAAATTGTCGGAAATAGACATATTGATGAGTTCAGTAATGTATAAAAGAATCCATAGTGTCAAGTATCTGCCACTGAAATATATTTCGGTTGTCTGTCTGATACCTGTGTCTGAGATCAAATTCATGAAGTGATCGGCTATCAGTTTTCAAGGCAGTCCTCTTTTAGTAAGTATCGTGATCAGCACTGCATTAAAGAAATGCGTCTGCTGGACAAAAATATCTCAAGCAGCGCATTTTATCAACCACGAAAATATTCTGCACTTGTTCTGAGACACACAAGTTTTATAGCTTTGGAATACCGCAGCTCTGAAAGAAGATCTGGAAACTCACGGCAGCAAAATAAAGTTAGTTTAGGGGCCCGAAAATTTATTTTCGATATCCTTACAAAGATCAAAATATAAATTTTAATAAACACCCAACTTCGCCTTATAAAAGTATATTCTTTTAATGTTTCTTTCTTTGTAAGAGGTGGAAGGCAACAGGTTTTTCATTCAACAAAATTGTAGCGTTGCTCTTTGGCCCCTCTACTTACAAATGCTCTTCGCTAGCATTTCCAAGACTAATGTCGCTGGCAACTGCTTTTCCACAGAATTCACACCTCAGCATGAAAGCTTACTTTGGCAAAGTTATGAGACATTTTTGAAGAAATCGGCATTCTGGATTTTGAGAATTTGGGCCCTTTCGTCAATTTCAGAAATAGTGAGATTGTGGTTGGCATACGTGCATCGCCACCTGTCGGTTCGCGTGCATCACACCATGTGGCGATACATGAAATGCAAAGCAGCATGGGAGTGGTGATTTGAAGTTGTCATTTGAAATTTGGGTGGGCATTTGAAGGGTTCGCTTTTCCTGGAGTGGCCATCCTCTCCATAGCTATTCATAGCCATTTTGCGCTGTCCCAGCGTTTGCACTTCGGGAAGCACTCATTTCAAGTTCAAGGATCAGACGGTACCAGAACGACCAGGACGAAATTCTGACGAGGCCACGTGTGAGTACCGCAGCCCTTCACAGTTCACTTGCTTCGCGTCGTTTACGGTCTGGTTGCGGTTCATTAGGTTCGAGTTGCTGCGTACAGGTGTACGAAGAAATTACATCCACAGTTACGGTTTCCTTGCAACAGCTGCTATAGCGAGAGGCTGCAGAAAACGGACGAAGCGTCCCGGAACAAGCTCCCCGCTTTATTTTAGGACTCATGTTTCAAGTATTCCACCATCAAATGATGCATACAAGCAGATTGCTATGAATGCTTTGTCTAAACCTGTAGCCGCAAGTGAAAAAAAAAAGTCTTAACGCTCTTTCGCGTGCAAACGCTATTATTAAAAAGTTCAAAGTCCCCCTTTACCAACGTCGAAAGCAGAAAAAACCCTCTATATCGCTGTGAAATGCGTAATAAGCAAGTAGGACACGTTAACAATTACCTATATGCATCATTTTTCCTTTCGGGAATAGTGTGCGACCGAAATTAAAACTTGACAAACATCACGTGGTTGCAAAAAAAATAATTGAGTTTTTTTTTATTCTAGAAGTGTGCCATGAGGCATAAGCTGAAGAAAAGGAAGGGGGGAAGGAACGCCCGGGATTGAAAGTTAAAAGGAGTGAAGACCCGTTGCGCTGAGGTAGTCGCAGAGGTTGCCAATGAAGCGGTTGATCATAGTCCACTTCACGTAATCACTTTCACGGTTCCACCGCAGGCCCACCTCCCTGAGGAGCCGTTTTCTTATAGCAGCCGTCGCTGGGCACGTGCACAAGTGCAGCACATCACAAATGTCCGGTGCAGCGCTACAGTGAGCGCACCTGTCAGGTGCTGGCAGGTCTTTTGCGCGCCACCGATGACGGACAGACGGTGTCAGAGCCGTCTCTGCCCGAATCCGGCGCACGGATACCTTCTCCTGCCGAGTGACTACGGGGGAGAGGGTGCGAACACGCAGGAATTAGAGCGCGTGTTCGCTGGCGCAGAACTTCGGAATCAGAAACATGGGACAGGAACGGATCTGGGGGAAGAGGGGAAGGTGGTGGATCGTCTGATGTATGAAGATGAGTCATAGCATCCGCTTGAATGTTATGTGGATGCTGGGCGTAGCCGCGAATTAAGTGTATGCGCACAGGACTTGGATACTTTGCGCAGAGCACATGAATTGATTGTGAAATCTGGAATGTCAGTCAAAGAGCCTTAAGCTGTTTAAGGGCGGCGCGGGAGTAGGTGTAAATATGAACTGTATTGAATGTTGGAACGTGCGGAAGGGGAGCAATGGCATTGTAAATGGCTTAAAATTCCGATGCCAGGGGAGTGCACGTATCCGCAGTGTACGTCGCGCGAGAGTTGAGATGCGGATTAGATGGACTATACACAGCAGTAATTCCCCTCTCTGCAGAATGTGACGCATCCGTGTATACTGTTCACCCTTCTGGCATATACGCTGCTGATACCGACAGGGAAACAGTGGGACGATTGTCAGTGAGCTGGCAATATGACCACGGAGGAAGTGTCTTTAAACGATGAAGTTGGAGAGACTGTTTTCGAGCTCTATTTGCCACCCGTTTGTCGATCAGTTCACTGAGGGTATTAAGTTAGGGATAACTCCTGTAGGACCGGTATGGGTGTTAAACGAGGCAGATATGTTATGACGCGCATAGCCTCACGATTGATAGCTTCAAGGGAGTCTCACTGTCTGCGGGTGATACGTTGAAAATGTGCCTGATATACTATCCGTGGCTGAAGGATAGAGCGCACAAGCTGGTGGGCCGTGTGAGCACGTGCGCCATCAGAGCGCATAGCTATGCGACGAATCAGACCTAGAGTAGCGTGAGCCGTTTTACGGGTGGCTGTCAGCCACGGGGTGCCAGTCCCAGATGTATGGAGGGGAAGACCAAGAATACGAACAGTTTCTACCTGAGTAATCAGAGAATTATGTACCGTAAAATTTAAAGGGGGAGCTTTCCGTAAGCTGTCTTTATTTCCAATGCGAAAGAAACATGATTTAGTAGGAGAGAGTGTTAGAGCCAGAGGTGGGATGCGAGATGTCAGTACATCAAGCGCTTGCTGAAGGACCGACTGATGAATAGACGCATCTCGATGACAGCACCACAAGGTTATATCATCGGCATACGCAAGCACGCACATAGAAGGGATGGTCTCGAGGGCTCGAAGAAGAGAAATTAAAGCCACAATAAATAATTCGGGGGCGGGAACGGAGCCCTGCGGCACTCTCTATTGGAGGTGAAGTTACCAAAGGGCTTTCCGTGGACACGCACGCTGAAGGTTCGATTTGCTAAAAAGGCGTGAATGGAGAGGAAGAACCGGTGAGGGAGACCAAGAGTTTCAAGGGAGGCAAGAATGGCACAGTGAAGGACGTTATCATATGCCTTTGTTATGTCTACAGCGATTACGGTTCGTACAAGGTGACTCTGCGGAGAGTGGTCAAGCATGTCAGCAGCCAAAGTAGCAAGGCTGTCCTCCGTTTCAATTTGTGGGCGGAAACAAATTTGGGAATCTGGGTAACAATCATGGGATTCCTGCCACCACGACAAGCGTGCGGCTAGAATGTTTTCATAAAGCTTGCAGATGAAATGATCGCGTTGAACGCCTACACAGTTGTAGTGCACCAGTGACTCGAACCTAAGGAATGAAGGTGCACATAAAAGGGTGTGATATTGTAACAGTTGTTACACTGAAAAGGAACTGCAGCGGCTGAACGAGGGCACCAGAGAAAACGGACCTACACTTCAGCGTCGTCTACTTCTAGAGGCTGCGATCCCTTTCTTCTTCTACTTCCAATCCTCGTGTCACTGCCCCCTCTTCAGGAGCATCGCCCCGATGCGGTGTTACCGTCAGACCGAATAGCGGGGAGAAAAAGTATTCAAGAGGTACACCACGAGTCTGACATCACGGAATATGACTACATGCAGCCGGAAAGTCACTCGGGGGGTCGCTCGTAGTACGGCTACATTCGCACCACATGCACAACGTCGCTGCGCTTGCCGTTGTGCGATGAACGAGCTGGCGAGGCTGGTGCAACTTCGTACGTTACGTCGCTGAGGCGGCGGACAACAAGGTAAGGGCCGAAGTAGCGGCGAGGTAACTTTTCGGACAGCCCGCGACGACGAACGGGCGTCCAAACCCACACATAGTCGCCTGGGTGGTAGGTAACGTAGCGGCGTCCAAGGTTGTAGCGGTCAGCATCGATCTGCTGCTGACGGTGAATGCTGTGTCTGGCCAGTTGCCGTGGTTCTTCCGCGCGCTGGACATAGGTGGCGACGTCGACGACAAGTTCACTCTCACTGTCAGGGGGATCCACGGGTAGCATAGCATCGAGGGGGGTGGTAACCTGTCGACCGAAGACTAATTCGAACGGAGTGAACTGCGTCGTCTCTTGCTGCTCGGTATTATACGCGAATTTTTTATTTACAAATACTGCAGGCCCTATTCGGGCCCAAGCAGGAGTGGGTACATACAACAATTTAAATTACCATTGCCAATTAGCAATTAAGAACACAATAAACATGTACATACATCATTGTAACACTATACGTAACAGAAATAAACATGAACGTACTACAGTGCAATACGTAAACAAAATAACAATGAAAAAGCGTAACGCAAAAGAAACTGCTCTCATTGCGGCAATTTTAGAGGTTAAAGTAAAGGTTATTTGAAAGCTGAACGAACGATTCTATTGTATTAGCGTTAACTACTTCTTCGGGTAATTTATTCCATAGTGAAATTGCATGGGGAAAAAGAGAATATTGATGGATGTTAAGGTTACTTAATGGTTGCTTAATTGCTTTGTTGTGGTTTGTACGAGCAGAGCGCATTGGGGGCTCGCGTAAATAACATTCACGCGCTATTTTGTAGTGACCATGGTACAGCTGATATAAAAATTTGATGCGAGATACAGTTCTGCGATGAACTAGTTTTTTCAATTTCGCCCTGTCGCGAAGAACGGACACGCTTGAAAAACGCGAGTATGTGGAGTATATAAACCGCAAAGCTAAATTTTGCACTCTTTCTATTTTCTTGATTAAGCATTTTTGATGAGGGCTCCAGATTAAATCCGCATATTCTAATTTTGGTCTGACAAGAGCTTTGTATGCTGTTGACTTAACGGTTGATGAAGTACGGCGCAATTTCCGTTTCAAAAATGCCAGCTTTTTTAGCGCGTTGCTGCAAACGTTTTCTATATGGGGTTCCCAACTTAAATTGCTTGTGAGTGTAACACCTAAATACTTCACTCGCTGGGTTTTATGAATATAAGAATTATTAATAATATAAGCAAAATCTAAGGGTTCTTTCTTGTTGGTAAATGTAATAGCTGCAGTCTTCAAAGTGTTTAGCTTCAGTCCCCATGTTTCACACCATACGCTAATTGAGTGCAACGCGTCATTAAGTCTTACTTGGTCGGAGTGATGATTTACATTAGTATAAATAACACAATCGTCCGCAAACAACCGGATCTTCACAGGCGATTGAACAGATAAATAGATGTCATTGATATAAACTAAGAACAACAAGGGACCGAGAACAGACCCCTGTGGCACCCCTGAGTGCACTTTCAGTGTACTAGAAACGCAGTCTTTAACAGCAACGTATTGTTTTCTTGAGGACAAATAAGATTCTATCCAACGGATGATATTGCGTTCAATGCCCATTGAGAGCAGTTTAGTTACTAAATCGGCATGCGGAACTACATCGAACGCTTTGGAAAAGTCCAGAAACACTGCATCGATTTGACCCCTCATATTCAGCTCATTCATAAAATCATCCGTTATCTCAGCTAACTGTGTTATTGTGGATAAACCAGCCCTAAATCCATGTTGGTTTGCATGAAGTAAATGGTTATTCTCTAAATGTGTTATAATCGCTTTAAATAAAATATGTTCTAGCAGTTTACAAGTTGTGGATGTTAAGGAAACTGGTCTGTAATTATTTAGTTCTAGAGGGGATCCAGATTTGTGAATCGGAACTATCCTTGCAAGGCGCCAGTCATCTGGTATCACACAGGATTCTAACGATGTTTTATATATTACATATAAGTACTCTGCTACCCAGATTGCGTATCTGTTAAGGAAAACATTAGATATTTTGTCCGGACCTGATGACTTTTTTATGTCTAGATTACGTAAAAGACTAAGGATGCCGTTTTTGCTTAAATCTACTTCGGGCATCGGATTACGAAGCGTGTAAGGTTGCAAGTGCGCGTGCGATGCGTTTATGGTAAACACCGATTGAAAAAAGGCGTTAAATTCATTAGCAATGGTCAAAGGATCGATCAATGCCTGTGCCAGATGTTCTGATCTCTGTGATGCCGCTTTTATCTTTAGATAAATATTGCCAGAATTTCCTTGGTTGCTCTGACATGAAAGAAGTCAATGTGGAAGAAAAGAACTGATCTCTTGCAGCGCGCACTTTATCTTTGAAAGTGCGTACTAGACTTGCAAGTTGTTTCCTGTCACCCCGTTTTCGAGAGCGTTTTATTTTGCGTTTCTGATGTATCAGATTACGATCCATCCACGGGTACTCCCTGTTGATGCGCTTTTTCTTCAAAGGCACGTAGGTGCTTTCACAGTGCATGACTATGTCTTTAAACTTTGTCCACAGCACATTAACGTCATTTGTCTCATTAAAGGAAGGGAATAAAGATTCCATACAACTAATAATTCCGTCATCATCAGCATGCGTATAGTCTCTTACAAATGTGTCAGAAGGTTTAACATACGATCGCAAGCCCGAAATAGGACACTCAAGAACAAGTAACTGATGATCAGATATACCGTCCTTGACACTGACTGAGCAGTCTGGAAGCGAGCTACTTGCAAACGCAAGGTCAAGTACAGCAGAGCTGGAAATTCTTGTAGCATCCAAAACCAACTGGGTTAACGAAAACGTAAATGCAGTTAGTAGTAATGACTCAGCATTTTTGGAATCTTTGCCGTCATGTGAAAGGCTGCACCAGTTAATTCCTGGAAGGTTAAAATCTCCTGTTATAAGGATGTTGGAACGCGAATTTGTATTTTGCAGCAGATAATCATATAAGGAATCTAAGTATTCCTGAGGAGCATTCGGAGGCCGATAGACCCCTCCTAGTAATATAGTTTTTCCAAAAAACTTTATTTTGCACCATATGCTTTCATGATCACTGATGCCGTTTAAGCGTGTGAATTTAATGTTATTCTTTATTGCAATTGCAACTCCGCCACCCCTTGATCCTCTGTCCTTACGGATAAGCGTGTACGAAGGAGGCATTATTTCTGAATTTTGCACATCGGAATGCAGCCAGGTTTCAGTTACCACTAGGACGTGTGGATGATAGGTCAGAATTATATCTTCAAGGCTCTGGATCTTATTCAGTACACTGCGTGCGTTCAACGAAACAAGCCGTAGCGTCTTGACGGATTCCCGTCATTTGTTATCTAGCTTACGCGTGTTCGCACGTGTGGGTCGATGAGAGGAAGTTTCGGGTTGGGCAGGCGCAGATGATTTGGACAACTCTATTCTGCGATTGCGCGTTGCGTCCCATACGTACAGCCTGTCATCAACTTTGAGCTTATCGAAACGAAGGGAAACCTTAGAACCATTGTTCTTTTCTTCAGCCGCTGAACGCCATAATTTTGCACGAATATCCCGAATGCTTTTTGAAAAATCTTCCGATATAGCTACTTTTGTGTCCTTTAATTTGAAGCAGGATGACATAACCTTTGTTTTGTCTACGTAGTTAAAAAACCTCAAAATGATCGGACGATGTCGCTGTGCATGTTTTAGGCCAATTCGGTGAATACGCTCTATTGAGTTTACTTCAACACCTAGAATCTTTTTAAAAATTTCTTCGTTAACTTTCCGCTCCAGTTCTACTGAGTCCTCCTCTGGATCTTCCTTTACTCCATATATTACGATATTGTTGCGACGACTTCTGTTTTCGAGATCATCTACCTTTTTGGTTAACTCAAGAACTAGTTTGTTCGTGTTATTGCAAGCTTCGTCCACTTTCTGCAACCTTTGCTCACAATTCTCAATTCGGCACAGTTCTTTCTCAATTTTGGTAATCCTGGTTTGAATATTCTCGACTGTCGATTCTACCTGTTTCAGATTACTAGTCAGCGTAGCCAGAGTCTTATTAGTCTTTGTTTGCTCTTTCAAAATTTTCTTAAGTAATTGGTTGTTTAACTGTGTCTCAGACTCTGAATCAGAAGTAGGACCAGGATTTAGCTCTATGTCTCCGGATGTTAGTAGCAATAACCTGATCACATGTAAACAGTCACATAATAGACCAAACAAACACTGTGGGCTTGGCAACACCGTCAATATGACTGTATCATCTCTAATAGAAGAAGTTAGATACTTGTCACCAACCTGGGCAAAAAGAATCGGGATCAGCATCCTTCTGTAACCGGTGTCACCAAGCCCACTGAAGGAATCTTGCAAGAGCGTCCAGTATTTATGCCTGAAGTGGTCGCTCTCCGATGATGTCACCGAGCTGATACGCTGACAGGCTTGATGCACGTAGGGCGTTGTTTCTTGGGTCAATTTCGTCCC
>JARKHS020032469.1:0-35171 GCA_030143305.2 Amblyomma americanum
TTTTTTTACTCGTTTTGGCCAGGGGCACGCGAGTACACGCATCTCCGCGAATCCGCCACCGTCTGTTTCTGTACTCGCCGCCGCTCTGCCTTGAGGAGCAACCATTCTCTCCTCCCGCTCCTCGTTTTCCTTTAATTCTTTCTCTTTTTTTTTCTGCACGCTCCCAGCGGGTTTTCGGTGGACAGGGTGCGACAGCGCGTATTCTTTTTCTATTTATTACTCTTTCTCCCTTTTCTAGTATTTTTCTTTTCTGTCCATCTTCTTTCCAGCACCCGATTGCTTGTTGCTATTTTCATGTGGCGGACATGTGTGCCAATTACAACTCCTCAAGAACGGGAGGAAGATCGCTGTAACTTCAGTCTTGAGAAAGGACAGCAGTCTTGAGAAAGGACAGGCTCTGTCCGAAATGTCGACTCCAAATAAATCTGTCTAAATGAAGCGTCTCTCAACTTTGCATATATATATATTTAGTTACCCTTGATGTAGTGTCTCTGTACACAAACATACCGCATGATGATGGCATCCGATTCTGGTCGCATCCTATGGAAAACACAAAAACGATGATGCTCCTAGCCAAATTAAGTACCATCGCTGCACTTACTGATCTGGTCCTCAAGCTCCACTTTTTTGAATTCAACAACTCCTTTTACCTACAAACGAGTGGTACCGCTATGGGAACGAAATTGGCCCCAAACTATGCCAACATATATATGCATAGCATTGAATCGGAGTTTATCCGCTCATACCCAACAAAAACGGCTTTTTACAAACGCTTCCTAGACAACATATTCATGGTATGGACGAAAACAGAGGACCAATTCATCCAGTTTATTTCAGCATTTAACAACGTACATCCAAACATCTGTTTCACACACCCTTACTCCACCAGTCAAATTAATTTCTTGGACGTCTCAATTCGAATGGAGAAGGGTACCTTAATCACCAGTGTCTATAGAAAGCCCACGGATAGGCAACAGTACCTTCATTAGAAGAGCTGCCACCCACGCCACTGCAAAACTTCAATTCCATATTCCCAAGCCATCAGATTCAAACGGATCTGCTCACGACCAGAAGACTTCGAAAAAAATTCTAGCCGTATGCGGGAGGTTCTGAGGGACCAATGCTATCCGGCCTCCATTATTGATGATGCCGTTACGAAAGCGGAAGCAACATATCGTAATGAAATGTTTGGGGATCCCCCATTAGCAACCGCAAATGAACACCGCTCTAATCTCGTCTTAACCTTCGCAAACAACCTTCCTAATGTCAACAAAACTCTAAAAAAAACATTTCAACATAATCGAACAAAACGATCGACTGTCAAAAATTTTTCCAACAGTTCTACAGGTTACCTACAGACTACCAAAAAACATGCAGAATTATGTAGTTCACTCTACTGTCAATAAGTAAAACCCTGTGGTTTGCCTACCTTGCAGGAAGAATCGCTGTCAAGTTTGCCAGCACATGCGGACAACAACACTAGCTCAAAGCACACACTCTAACTTCAAACACTCCATCCGTGAAAACTTGAACTGTGACAGTAGTAACGTAGTATGCATGCTCGAGTGTGGCGATTGTCAGATGCAATACATTGGCCAAACACAGAATTCCTTCCGAATTAGATTCAACAACCACCGCGCGCACACCAGATCTCTTTCTCTCCTCCCCCTGTCGAAACATCTTTCCCAGGAAGGTCACGAGTTTCACAAACTGAAAGTTACGCTGGTACAGAGCGGCTTCCAAAATGCCCGTGAGCGTGAGCAACGAGAGTCATACTTTATATATCAGTTTAATACTGTGCAGGCCGGTACAAATGAAAACCCTGGTACTCTCTCCACACTTCAGTGATCATAGTCCTAGCCCTACTGAAATTCACAGCACCCGGACTGCATCGCCTGAGGTCATGCCAATTTGCGTGCTTGCTTCCACATGCCGCCCTTCTCCTCCCCCTGCCAGTCCTTCTTGCTCAAGACCAGAGAAAACAGTTATGAGAGCAAAGCATATTGCCTATTCCCCCCCTCAACTTTTTATATTTTTATATATTTTATTTATTTCTTTTTTCCTGCTTTGCAGATAATAGAGCGTGATGCTCCATTAGGGCAGTAACCCATTGCAATAACGCACACTTGGGTGATTTCGCGCCTTCGTTCCCCATTTTCTTTCTGTTACTCTCCCCTCTCTCTCAGTTTTTAGGAAGGAGCCCTGTTTTTGTCTCCGCGACGGAAGGCGGGCGGAGGCACCTTCGACGCATCTTCGCGTTTCGTAACTTCACTTAATTGAGGTCTCCTTCGTTTTAAAATTGCGCTCGTGGCGGGAGGCGTTCTGGAACAACGCTGACCTCCGACGCCGCGCGATTGCAGAAGCATCTATAGCTTTGCGCCAGGATGCAGGAAACTCAGGCGCCAGACGCCTCTAAGTAGGTAGAAAACAGTGCCTTCCACTGGTTCCATGGTATTGGTGGCTGATCCGGGGTTTTCAGGAATGTACGAGGGGGCGTAAGATCCCGTGAAACTCATAGTAAAGATTTACCTCGTCGGCACGTTGTTGTATTGTAGATGCAAGATCGAACGACACACCGGAGCGAGCGATGTCGTGCTGACGCCAAGTTTCCTCCGACCCCCCCCCCCCCCCTCTACTTTTCCTGCGTCACGTATACGCGGTGTCAAGCAACATGCATGTGACTGAAACTGAAACTCTGAAGAAGAGAAACTGAAAGTAAGAGAATTGAATTTGAAAATAAGAGAAGAGAAACTGAAACTGCCGCACAGTTCATTACCTGATGGACACAACAGTGTCACGTATTGCTTAAC
This sequence comes from Amblyomma americanum, assembly GCA_030143305.2. Taxonomy (NCBI): domain Eukaryota; kingdom Metazoa; phylum Arthropoda; class Arachnida; order Ixodida; family Ixodidae; genus Amblyomma; species Amblyomma americanum. The sequence continues at coordinate 2,811 of JARKHS020032469.1, forward strand.
GTCTTCATAAAACCACTGTTTGTTCGTCTATAACATTAGCAGCATTAGCATATGTTTGCTATTAATGACACCCAGGTAATGAACATGATTTACCAACTAAAGTAGTGTTGGTTCTGGTGTAACGCACGAATAATTTATAGACATGCCTTTGTGTATACGCCAGAAATTAAATTGTGAAGCAAGCCTTGAAACTGCCTACCTTATGGACACAACAGTATCACGTATTACTTAACGTCTTCATAAAACCGCTGTTTGTTCGTCTATAACATTAGCAGCATTATCATATGTTGGCTATTAATGACACCCAGGTAATGAACATGATTTACCAACTTAAGTAGTGTTGGTTCTGGTGTAACGCACGAATAATTTATAGACATGCCTTTGTGTATACGCCAGAAATTAAATTGTGAAGCAAGCCTTGAAACTGCCTGTGCACTTCTCATAAAAAAGGAAAAAAAATTATCTTGCTTTCATAGCATGCGTGTCATCTATATCAGATGTGATTGTAATCTTGAGCTATAACTTGAAATGACCCATGCTGGCTGCCATGAAAAATCACTTTTTTAATTGTTCAACAAACCTCATAACTCATTTATGTCACGAAAGGAATGAAATGCTTCACTTATGTCTCATTGCTTTGGTACAGTCATGGTTCATTCTGCAATGTAAAATCTGATTTAGGAATATTTTGTTACTTGTTGCATGGTTTGTTCCTGAAATTCAGCACATCGGCCAGGGTTGCGTTCCCGCGTGGTTTTCTTTTTTGTTAATTGTGTACAGATGAATAGCCACCGGATTCTTCGCCGATCGCCAAGTGTGGGTATGTGCGATCTGTTGATAGGCTAACAACAACAGCAACATTGGCCAGGCTATCAGCTTCCGCAAGTTAGGTTCACGCAAGCTCCGCTTCAGGTTGATCTGATCTCCTTGCAACGAGTTGCTGATACGCAGGCTGACCCCGTCTTCTATTACGACCATATTTACCCGTTCCATGCGAAACATATGCCCGCAAATATCCTAAATGGTCTTCTTTCTGAACACCTACACAATTTTCCTCATCATACTGTTCTCTCCACTGATGCCTCCGGCAGCTGTCAGAAGGCGGCGATTGGGATATATTCGCAGGATCTGGCTTGGAGCTATTCCGTTCGTATCCCTGATTATACTTCTAAATTCTTCGTAGAGTTTTTGGCTATTGGTTTGGTTCTTCTCAAAATTCCCAGACATGTAGCACGGGTTCTTATTCTTGCAGACTGCCTTTCAGTTTCAGGCTCTCTCCAAAACTCCGGAAAGCCTTTATTGAATCGGCCGCTTAGGTTTTTGTTCCGTGCACAGTGCGTGAGATCCGCTTTGTCCGGGTACCTGCAGGCATTCGGGTGTCTTTTTTAACGAGGTGGCTGATTTATTGGCAATGTCAGCTCTCAGCGCTCCTGTAATCTTAATCTATCCCGTCCCTCACCTCATTCTGTTGGAAACTTCACGTTTCCAGTGGTTCCAACATATTTCAGCCAGCTTGAGTGATCCGTTGCTCAATACCGTGGATTTTCACCACTTAAAGTACCCATGGAATGTCCGGTGGTGTAAATCAAGGCGTTTTGAGGTGTCAATGACGCTTCTGCGATGCAGAATCCCTCACTTAATAATAATTGGTTTTGGGGGAAATGAAATGGCTCAGTATCTGTCTCATATATCGTTGGACACCTGAACCGCGCCGTAAGGGAAGGGATAAAGGAGGGAGTGAAAGAAGAAAGGAAGAAGAGGTGCCGTAGTGGAGGGCTCCGGAATAATTTCGACCACCTGGGGATCTTTAACGTGCACTGACATCGCACAGCACACGGGCGCCTTAGCGTTTTTTCTCCATAAAAATGCAGCCGCCGCGGTCGGGTTCGAACCCGGGAACTCCGGATCAGTAGCCGAGCGCCCTAACCAGTGAGATGCAGAATCCCTGACTTAAATTTGTACTTACGCAGATACGGGTTCCCTGCGACAAACCTTTGTGTCTCATGTGGGCAAGTTGAAACATTAGACCATTTTCTCCTCTCTTGCCGGCGGTTGTTCAAGGAAATCAGTATTTGGAGGTCCCTCTTCCAGTCTCTTCCAGTTCTTCTCTCGTTCGGTGCGAGCGCCAAGGAATTCCCGTTAAGCAGTGTTTGTGGCTACCTTCATGATTACATAAGTGCAACTGATCGGTTACCTTGTTAGCTGTATACAAAATTCTGTCTCATGTCCGAAATGCTTGGTTCTATTCCTGGTAATTCATATTTCTTAAATTTAATTGAATTTTCCTATCTTTATCTTGATTCAGTCTTCTACGCCGCCGCCTCACGTCTTTTTTCCCGTGCAAATACTTCATTGGCAAATCTCCACTGTACCTTGGCCAATCCCCCCGCGTGGGTATGTGCCATATTTACTGAGGTGAAGAAGAAGAGTGTGGACTACAAATACTATCTGTACTTGTGCTCTATGTATTTTTTTTGTCTGTTTGCAATGTAAGCCATTACTAGGTGGAAAAGCATGCACGTAATGGACATACCCTGTGCACATGAATGCGGAAAGCTGGCCATGGTTGTCCAAGCATTGCCAAAAAAGCAACGGGACCTTCAAGAAACAGGATAGAGTTGTGACCCCTCACATGCAATGATTTTCATACAATTTGAAAATGTGGCAATTTACAGCAGTCCCGTGGTTATATTGTTGCAAAACAAGCCAGCTCATTTAGGCGGAAACATTTTTAGAGGCTGCCAAAAAGGAACATGTCAAAAAGTTACACATAGCATCCTGTTTCATTGATGTTGTTTATATGTGTGGTAAACGATATGAACAAGCATCTCTTTGTTGGTTAACTGCTTTGCTATCCACGCACTGTCATGCAGTACATACACAATCACAGTTCAGTGACTGCAGAGCGGTCTGCAACCAGTAACTTGCAACTATACTATGCAGCAAGCTTCTTTGCACGGTATTTGTTATATTTATCGAACGATGAGATGGAATTGGTATGGCTATTTCTACACAGTGCATTTCCTAAAGACCCCTTTCTGCCATACTGTACTTTTTACCCAAAAAGCTTCCTACAGAGTCATTTAAATTGCTACGTATAAAGATGTTTGTAGCAGGTGTGTGAGCCCGAACAAAAAATTTGTTTTAATTTTCCTTAATTCTTCAGTATTCCTGATTATCACGACATGGGCATCTATATGTTGGTACAACTTTTTTCAGGCATTACAACTGATGTACCGATGTGTTTGGTACTAATTCATCTTCAGACCTTTCATGTCTGTTGGGTAAAAAAAAACGAAATAATAGTTGGCTGCATTAGTTTTCACTGAGATAACTAGCATCACACAGCATGCTCTTGAAATTCCTCTAGCTGCCTGTAATTGGCTTCATTGTATAGCTTCATACTTGTTTAATTTAAACTCTGCACGCTGCTCTTTTCACCGCACATGGCGACATGGCACGCGGAGCCCCGTGGGAATGGGCGAGGAGGATTCAGAGGTCGGCTGCTACTTCCCTGGAATCCAAACACAGCTATAGGCACCTGCAAGTCACGGTTAATTTCGGAAAGGCAGCTTTCCCCGCTTCCTTTCGTCGTCTTGTCCGTCGTGCGTCGCGTGTCGCGGCGAACCCGACAAAGGGGAGGCCATCAACCCCCTTCCCCTCCCCCTCCCCTCCTGAAGCAGAGGAAAGATCCCACAAATAGTTTCCTAGAGAGGTCCTTTTTTTCCCTGCGGTGAACGAGGGGTCAAACGACAGGCCCAAGCAGTGTGAGGCAACGTTCTCTGTTCATTCTAGAGACGCAAGCTTACACTGCAAAATGAAACCTTGTCTTTCTCTTCCAAATGCAATTTCATTTCATTTTTACAAAATGCAAGTTACATACTACACAGATGCAAGGGCTAAAAGCTGCTAAAAAGCAGCTTGACTGGGCCCAAGCGCCTCTGAAATGGCAGTACACGACAAACGCACTTCAAGCAAAAAAAATGTTTACATATACGTATAAAAAGCATTAAAATGTTTACGTGCTCTTAACGCCGCGCTATCCACGTTCTTTTACTGATGACGCCATAAGCAGAGCTTCAAATCTGAACCGTAGTCTAATACTCCAGGGGCACCGAAGAGATAACCGAAATGATTACACTACAAACCTTATTCTCACATTTAACAGTAACGCACCGAACATAAACAGAATTCTTAATAAGCACTTTAATATTCCCCAGCAAAGTCAACGACTATCGAAAATATTTACATGCGCACCCCGCGTGATTTACAGGCGTGCCAAAAACATTCAGAACCATCTAGTCCACTCCAAGGAACACAATACCCCAAAATATGGATGCCAGCCCTGTAGTAAAGATCGCTGCAAAGTTTGCAAGCACATGAAGACTACGTGTTCCGCAACTAGTACGAGGTCAGTTTTCCAGCATTCAATCAACGGCAAGTTTGACTGCGACTCATCAAACATTATTTACCTTCTTGAATGCACTGTGTGTAACCAGCAATACATAGGAGAGACAAACACTGCATTCCGCATTCGATTTAACAACCACCGAGCACACACCAAGTCTCTCCCCAATCTTCCCCTATCCAAGCATGTAAACTCAGGACACCCATTTGACCAACTAAAAGTAACAATTATTCAAGGGGGCTTCAAAAACAGGCGAGAACGTGAACAACGTGAATTCTATTTTATCCACAAGTTTAATACTATTCAAGAATGTCTTAACGAAAAGCCTGGTATCCTTTCTTTTATTCACGACCTCCAAACAAAATAATACTGCACCTCTCGTTAATTGGCTAACTCAGATATACCCTTTATAACTCCTAGTGTATATCCCAGGCAATCATACCCCTCCTTACTTACACTATCCTGCCTCGTGCAGTATTAATAAGCTTTGACGTTCTTTCCTTACTTTTTTCCGACAATTTGAAATCTGTACACAGCTAGCCCAGCCCTCCTCCACTACAACCAAGTATTCCCGACGAAGTCGGTTCAACGACCCGCCCAGGGAGAGGGGTGCACCGTTCAGTGAAACCCAGACCCCCTGAGTAAGTTCTTACACATGTGCTCGTTAACGTAGCCCACTCCTTCCTTAACGTTCTAGCCCTCGGCTCACCTGAAATTAGTGAGACCCCCCAAAAGGCGCCTGGTTTGGCCTGTTCGTCGCTGCCAGTGTCATTTGCGCAGCGGCGCCTCTTTGGCCACGCATCTGCAGCGGCGCCCATCTTTGTGTTTGTGCATTTTGTTTGTGTCTTGTTTGCACGTTTTGCTTTCGTACGCCTGTGGTTGCCGCGCTGCCCATATCGCGGGCACCGTCTTCCTCTCCCTTTCTCTCGTTTCGCCATCTCCTTTTTTTACCCCGTCCTTCCTTACTAGAATAGTTCCCCCCCTTTTTTTCTTTTCTTTCTATTTTTTGCTTCCTCCCCCAATCTTGTCCCTGTCTGCTCCCCACACCCCTATCTTTATTTTTTTTTAATTTTTTGTTCAATTTTTGAACTGCAATGAAAACAATGAGCATGTATGTTCACTAACAATAGTTTACAGACGCATGAAAACAAAGAGAAGACCCGAGAAAAATAAAGAGAAAAGAAACACTCAATAGGCATACATGGCACCGGCAGACAACAAAGGAACATTAAATGCAGCCTGGCTATTTATTAACAAAATACATTTTTAACTCGCTTGGTTTAACACTATCCAAAACTTTGTGCTTATTAAGAGTGGTCGGTAAATTGTGTTCAAGCGTTTGTAGTTTATAATTAATTCGAAAATATGGAATATACCAGAGATCGGTATTTCAGGTGTAGAGTCGATTCGAAGCGGTCCTTAAATGTGTAGTACGTATTAAGAAATCTCTATAAGCAGGAGAAGAATGGTAAAAGAACCTCAAAATGCGAAAAACATATATATGTTCAAAACGAATGATGTTATAAATTCTAAAAGCAGTTTGCGTTGGAGAGACAGATAAGGAAGGTTTGCAATGTAGCGGATCATTTTCTTCTGCAGAACCTGTATTTTTATCTCATTTGTTTTTGTGGTGTTGCCCAAACAGAGTTACGGAACCGAAAAGAGCATGATAAATTTGAATTTTCACGTGAGTGGGAAGGAGCTATCGACATCGTGTTAGAACACCTGCTACTGAAGAGAGCTTTTTGCACATATTTTCCACATGTCGATCCCACCTGAGATGCGACGAGAAAGTAACTTCAAGGATTTTGTGGCTGTCTACAATTTGAATTTCTTGACCTGCGTATTTAGGAGCGCTTTGTAGTTCGACTGGCTTGTTCCTTGCACGGAAAATTATTACCTTAGTCTTTGTAGGGTTTATTTGGAGGCAATTAGAAGAGGACCAGTTCTCTAGTTTCGTAAGGATTACGTTGCACTCTTCAATTACCTTTTTATGTCGTGACCAGGAATTAGTAAACTGCTATCATCGGCGTATATAATAAATTTCGCTTTGTCATAAATATGCACAATGTCATTTATATAGATGTTATAAAGCATCGGGCCCAGAATGCTGCCCTGAGGCACACCATTTCGTACCGCCAGAAAAAAAGACTGATGGTTGTGGATATAGACAGATTGTTTTCGATTTTGCGGGTATGATTTCATGAGGTCTAAAGGTGTTCCACGAACTCCGTTTTGAAAAAGTTTATGAGTTAAAATTTGATGGTTTAGGGAATGGAAAGCCTTACTAAAATCAATGAAGAGTCCGACAGTGAGAATACCTGCTTCAGTGTTTTGCAGGATACATTCCTTAAGTGATAACAAAGCCGTTTCCGTCGACTTTCCCCTTCGGAAGCCAAATTGAGCGTCAGACAGGATTTGTTTTGCATTAAAAAAGTTCACTACACGGGAAAAGATTACTTTTTCCAAGCCCTTTGAAAAGACTGGAATCACAGATATTGGTCTATAATTGGACACTACATCTTTATCTCCCCCTTTAAACACAACTGTCACTCTTGCTTTCTTCATTTATTCCGGGTAAACTCCCGTTTAAATTAACAAATTGAAGATGTATGCAAGCACAGGTGCAATATATGATAGTACACATTTGACTGGTTTTATCTGAATATTGTCAACATCTAAGGCTTTGCTATTATTCAAATTCATAAAGGTCTCATTGGTGGGCTCAAGGAAAAGGCTTTCGAAAGGGCTACAAGATGAAGGAACTTCAGGTGGATGCATCATAGGTAAATGGGTGGTTAAAAAATTGCTGTTTAAATGGCCAGCAAGAGCCTGACCGGATAATTCAGAGCCCTTATAGATTATTCGTTGAGCTGGCGCATTTTTCGTATTGCGACGTAACAAGTTATCTACAACTTTCCACAGTGTCTGAATTTTTCATTCTAACATCAGAGAACAGTTTTTGATGATACACAGTCTTAGCACGCTTAAGCTCAGCATTTAGATCATTTCTTTTTTTTTAAGAAGAGATTCAAGAGGGCGATTATTTAAAAAGGCATGGTACTTGTTTTTGCTCTTTATCATTCTTCTGAGCTCTGGCGTGATCCATGGTTCTCTTATTCGTTCAGACTGCTTAATGTTCTTTATATATTTCTACAAAAACCTTGCTGAATATGCATTATTTGAGTCCTATATAGAATAACTAGGACCCCCGCCCAAAACCATTTCAGCTTATCTGGGTACCTCCAACCTTTTTTATTTGCGTGTAACTCCAGCCCCTCTTCATCTTTGTTATCGTAGCCGCTATTGTTTCTCAAGTACCATCTTGATATTAGCAGTTCCTAATTCAAGCCTTCTGCAGGGTTTGAAGGACCTATTTAATTGTAAATGAGAACACGTGCACAGGGTGGAAAGCGTGTGATCCGCCAGGAAGCATTGAGGCGGCCCCGAGAAGGGCCTTTATTAAGGTTGACAGCCGTTTTGTGCCTCTTCACTTGGCAGCGACGACACAGCGTGTGCGGTCCCCATGGTTTTGCCCCAGCTGTCGAAGCAATCCTCGGGCACAACCTTCGACATCTGATGTTTTTATTTAAAAAACACATGGACCAAAGTCGTGCTGTATGCAGTGCGATCGCCATGTAGTTCCACTGACGGCGAACAATCATCCACCTACCCCGGCTCTTTGGACAGATTCAGGAAACTACTGAAAAGAACAAATGTAACGAGCAAACAAGTCAGAACGCAAAGAAACGAAGGCGCTCTGCGCTAATGCTGTAGCGAGGTCTAATATGTAAAATTTCACGGCTGGCGTCGATTTCTACAAAGCGCGGGTAGTCGCTACAGAAATAAACAAAGGCGCACTGGAGCTGGGTAAGTCTGCAGCTACAAGCACGAGTTTTTTGTCTCTACCGCCGATTTCCACACCGCGCGATCGTCATAACTTTTCTTGGACTTGCTGTTGAAGCTGACAACGATCATAAAAATTAAGGCCGCCGACTGTAGTGACAGAGGCTTGCCATTGAAAGGAACAAAGCCGTGCACTTTGTCAACCAGGCAACGAGGCCTAGCGCGAGTTTTAGAGCCGACTTGGACAAAGCGCGAGACGGCGCGCGCTTCTAACGCTTGCCGACGCAAAGAAACAAAGGCGCGCTGCGCTGGGATAATGCTGTAGCGAGGTCTAATATGTAAATTTTCACGGCTGCCGTCGATTTCGACAAACCGCGAGAAGTCTCTAAGGAATTAAACAAAGCTGCACTGCACTGGGTGAATGCTGGACACTTAGGCCAGGCGCGATTTCCACAATGCGCGAGTCGGAACTTCTGGACTTACCGTTACAGCTTATAGCGATTCTAAAGGGCAGATTGTAGTGGCAGAATTATCGTGGCCACTTTTCCCCTGGACTTGCCACTGCAAAGGAACAAAGGCGCACTGGGGTCGATGCCCTGGCGTCTCGCCACGTGGTATCGGTCCGCGGCAAATAAGGACAGCATCGGCTCGCCAGAAGCATCCAGGAAACGATGCTGCAAAAAAAGTTACGTTACAAGCGCCGCAATTTGGCGAGTTCTGCACGAGAAATCTTGCGAAAACGTTGTTCAACCCTTACCTCGTGATTGAGAACGTGCACGCCCGACAAGCGCTTCATCGTGGCTGTCAGACGGCTATTTATCGAAGAAGACGCCGACGCCTCGGGCGCCAAGAAAGCGGAAGAGCCCTACGGTGTGTTCTGCTGATCCCAAGAGGCCTTGTACTGAACAAAACAGTCACAATGACGCTGTAAAGGAACTCGCTTCACTTGACACGCCATATTTGCAAGGCGACGCACTTGAACCGCAGCTGTTTGAGGCAACCTCTGTGTTAGGCCTTCGCTCTCTCGATGTGCCTTCGGTGTACTGGAGTTCACACAACGTGCCGGGCCATAATGGATTTGTATACTGCAAGCTCATAATGTGCAAGTCCGAAGAAGTTGTCTGTGAAAGGGCGGTTATATTTACAGAGCACGACGGGCCTGAAGTCAAGTACACGGCGCATCTCTACGGCAGCATCGTCGAAAAGGGAACCATTCTGAGTCGTGAACAAGCAGCGGACGTTCTTTTTAGAACTGATTCGCATCGTGTCTGCCTTGGTGCCTTGCCAACGAGCCAGATGCCCAAGTGCAACTTAACAGAAGGCCTAGAGCAGCAGGTCACCATCCGTAATGGGGCATACTACAGCAAAAAATGCGCAGGAAAGGAACAATCTGAAGGTATGATTTTTTGTGTTCTGTGCGTAAAGAATATAAATGCACGCAAGCACATGATAATTTACAAAGTCATTTACTATGGTGTGTGCCATACTTTTTATAAAGTCAGACTAATTTCAATTCCCGGAATAAAGTTTTGTTTCACTTGCTCTTTGCAGGACAAGCATGCATCTCCTGCCGGTACACCAGAAAGGCACTTCAGTCACGAAAATCAAGGCTTTGCGTTTTTTTTATCTAAATACACGGCTTTTTTTTTTGTGCATTCCAAAGCCAATTTTGTAAATATAATTCAAAAATGAATTAAGGAATTCATTTAAGCACATTAATTCCCCTGTAGGTCTCCGTTGTTTGGATTGGAATGTACTCGCTCTTTTTCTGTGTTTAATCCCTTTTACTTGGCCTCTTTCCTACCTGTTTTATTCCTTTCATTCAAATGTGTGATGTTGGTGTGTCTCAGACTCGTACATGAGCCTGACGTTGGGGAGCTCTTCATGACGTAAATAAAAGTCACGAATAAACTGTGCAAATCCAGTCATTGCGGGTAATTCGCGAAACCGGAGGATAGAACGAGGGACAAATGTTTACCATGTTTACCGCGAAAGAAGGTAAATACCAAGCAGGGAAGGCCTTTGGCTTTGGGCCGTGTACAGTTCTGTGTTTTCTACAACAGCGGCTGCATTTTTATGAGTGCGAACTGCGCAAGAAAATGCACCTGGAATCCGAGTTGCTTCAACTCAATCGAAGCCCTTTACTACGGTACTACTTGAAGCGCGAGTGTTGCTTGCGGATATTAAACCCATTAATCAATGTTTTTTTTACGTTCGAATAACTTCTGGTTACGTTGTAGCGTGGCTCAACAGATTTAACGGCTTTACCCCACTATTTCGGTGTCTCCAAACCCTTTGCTGTCAGGTTTGTTAATAAATCCGTCTAATGAGCGTTGTGATGCGCTAAAGTACACATATAATTAATCTCTTATGTGAACGTCAGTTCCAAGCATGCATCTCCACATCCTCCGAGCATTTGCACGTCTGTTCGAGGCGGAGGATGATTACAACACTTCTAAAAACGCGCAGCGCCAGCGCTGCGCCGTTGGTTCCGTACAGCCCATGCTCCTGTAGCGCCATCTCGTGCTTTCTGCATGAAGCGCCTCAGCGGCAAGCGCTCCTGAACACACTGCCCCTATTCTAGTACACTGTACCGGCGGCCGGCCGGCCGGCCCTAGCGATTCCCTAGGCACTCTAGGGACAGGCCGAGAGAGGCGCGGCGACCCCACATCCGGTTGAGAACGAGGGCGAAGCGAAAAAACGTCACGCAGACACGCATCCCACTGTCCAATCGGCGTTTCCAGCCCACCGACCCGCAAACGCTTCTAAAGAAAACACGCTGCACGCCGCTACAGTGGCTGGAATACTAAAGTGTGATTACCGCCAAGCGGCTCCTACGGGAACCACAGTGCAGCCTCATGATGCATCCGCGAGGTGGCGCTCGCCGTCGTTTACACGTCAAGCTGAGCGCATGGGAGGCCTATTTGCCCGCGTTTTCAGCGCTTTTTGGGTCGTTTTGAGTGGTTTCCGTACGCTGTGCGCTTTTTCTGGCTTGTTGAAAATGTGCATGTGATGAGCTGACGTCAAAGCCACTGTTTTGTGCCCGGTTGCACAACCGGGTACAAATCGTGCACAGAAGTTGTTGCTTTTCGGTGTGCCCAAGGACGAGGAGCTTTTTCTGAAGTGGCAGAGGAATATCCCAAGAGCCGACAAGCCCATTGAACGGAACGCCGCTGTTTGCGAGCTTCATTTTGACCCTCAGTTTGTGTTGCGTCATTTCGAACACAACATACAAGGTAAGACGGTACGTTTGGAAAGAAGCAGACCGGTCCTTCAGCCCGATGCCGTTCCAACGAAGTTCCCGAACGTGCCTAAGTATCTCTCCAAGCCCGTGCCCAAGAAGAGAAACCCAAAGGAGCGACTGCACCCTCAGGTCGTGCCTTCGAAGAGGCGGCGAACAGTTCCGCAGGCCAGCGACGTTTCAGCAGAGGCACCCGCATCTGCCGAACCGGACCTACTAAGAACTTCGGATGCCAGAAACGTCACCCTCCCATCAGACAAATGGGGAAAGCATGTTTTTTGGGAAGAGCCGCTAACAGTGTCGTATAGTGTGTGCCAGCCAGGGCCGAACATGGGCCTCCTCCATGCTCAGAAGCTTGTTTTGTTCCGCAGCGAGGGCACCGCTGTCAAGCATCAGGTGTTCGTCCGGGGTGTGGAACTCACGGCGATAGACGAGAAATGTGATCCAGCGTCCGTGCCGCAGGAGGTTGACAGCATGCAGGTTTGCGCAGGAGCGGGGTTACTGACTGAGTTCTGCTGTGTTAGCTGCTCAAAAATGATAAAATGGAGCGAAGGCTTTTATCATATACGGTGCAAAGGTGCCGTCAGTGAAAATGAGATGCGGTGCGTCGCCTGCAAGTATTTGAGAAGGCTTCTTATTAATCAACGGTGCCGGGAAAAGAAGCGAAATGTCAGTTATGATTATGGAAAGAAGTTGAGGGCAAGAACCGAAGCAGTGAGACGTCTAAGAGCCAAAGTAAAAAGCTTGGATCTAACCATCATTCAAATGAAGCAGGAGAATGAGGATATTGAAGAAAGTACTGTGCTAAAAAAGATCGAAAAGCTTCCACAAAAACAAAGAGTTGCAATAATGCAGTGTTTTGAGGCTGGAAGCCGAAAATCTGTCAAAGGGATGCGCTATAATCCAGAGTGGATGCTAGAATGTATAATAATGCACATGAAAAGTCCACGTCTCTAAGAACATGTACGAAAACAAAAAAATTCTTGTGCTGCCTAGCCGCACTTGTCTCAGGAAGTATATGAAGAAATACGAAAGCAGATTTGGATTCAATACAGCAGTGCTTTCTGGCATATCAAGAAAAACGCAAGAGATGACTGAATTTGAGTGCCATGGTGGCCTCATTGTCGACGAGATGAAGCTTGCAGAAAACTTCGCTGTTGCAAGCGGCTCTGGTAAAGTGGACGGATTCGTTGATCTTGGCCCCTACACTCCTGAGGCTGACAAGACAGTTACTTGTGACCATGGACTGGTTATTATGTTTCAGCCTCTTTCAGGATCATGGCATCAAATCCTTGGTGTTTTCGCTTCAAAGGGAAATGTTAAAGCACCGTTGCTCTCGAAGATTCTCGTGGAAGCTGTGCTGCTTTCTGAAAATGCTGGTCTTAAGGTTGACTACGTCACCTGTGATGGGGCGTCATGGAATCGGGCAATGTGGCGCAATTTTCGCATTTCGGCAAGCTCAAAAGCTATCAAACCATCGACAGCCCATCCTTGTGGAGATGACAGACGCCTTTTCTTCTTCTCCGACTTTCCACACTTAGTAAAATGTGTCCGCAATGGCTTCATCAAGGCAGGCTTCAAAACACCAGAGGGGCATGTGGACGTAAGGCCGATCAAGATAGCCCATGACCATGACAAGTGTCAAGTCACATTGAAAGCAACTCCAAAAATAACTAATGTCCACTTGAGTCCTAATAACTTTGAAAAAATGAAGGTCAATTTGGCATTCCACCTTTTTAGCCCACAAGTTCTGCATGGCTTGTTTTTGTACAAGAACGAAATTGCAGATTCCTGTGACCACGCCGATGCTACAGCAAAGTTCGTCGCCTTCATGCATAATCTGATCGATGCAATGACATCGAGAGTGCCATCAAGCTCACTCAGGCCGAACTCGAAAAAGAAGATGTGTTGAAAAAAGCCCTTGCATATATTGATGCGTGGGAAGCGAACACAGGGCCTTCAATGGCTGGTTTCCTGTCACCTGGCACTGCCGAGGGGCTTAGAGTAACTTTGAAAGCCACTCTGGAACTCTTGACCTACCTCAACGAAAAAATTGGCTACAAGTACCTTTTAACTTCAAGGCTTAGTCAAGATGCAACTGAAAAGCTTTTTGGCATAATACGCCAATTTAATGGCTGCAACGATCACCCGACATCGGCCCAGTTCCTCACAGCAGTGAACTGCCTTAGCTTTTATAATCTGGTAAAAGCTCCAGGTACTGGGAATTGTGCAGGTGGAACGCTCGAGGCTCTAGTTGGGACAGCTGAATTAGCAAGCCACGTCGACACCCTGTTGGACTCTGGTAAACTGGATGAAGCGTCTAGCATTCTCCAGACCTCTCCCACCACATTAGCACCCGATCACATATATCCAGAGCAAACAAGCGATGCCAGATTGGTGTACTATCTGGCAGGATATGTTGCACGACGAAAGGTCCTCGCAACAAAATGTCAAGATTGCTTCGATGCTCTCGTTACACCACCAGAGAACGCAGAGAAGCAACTTTCATCCTTCACAGCATTCTGTGACCAGGGCGGCCTGCTGTATCCGACACGTGAGCTATTTGCTTTTGTTGAAGCACTGGAGGACTCTTTCACCATTTGGTTTAGCTGGAACAAGTTGCACAGAGATAGCATCACAGAGGTTATGCAGCACATGCAAAAAATCCCACACGTTGGCTGTGTTGCCCATAAGGCACTGACTAGCAGTATTGTAAAGTTTTTCATCATGACACGTCTTCACTTCTACACAAAGTCTCTGAAAAAAGACCGCACTTCCACAAGGGAGAAGAAAAAACATTTGAAACTTAGCAGAACAACTTGAGGACCATGTGGAGATGCGCCTTCAGCTATGTCTTGTTGAATGTTCTCTGAAGTGTGTTTTGTATATTACTAGTCTACCTGAAACTAATGTGACATTTAAGAAACCTCTAATTACCATGAATTTTGTTATCAGGTGAATGATTTATTGTTCATTGTAAAAGCAATAAACAGTTCCACCAGGAATGTACAGTAGGGACCATATGTTTTCCACTTTTATTTGAATGAAACTAATCACACTATTTGGACGAATCCAGCACAATACTTATTTTACAATTAAATAATGATCAGCGCTCAGAGAAATATCTAGTTATAATTTCATACGCGTTGGACATCCACTTTAATCCAAGCCATTTCTTCAATAATAATCAATTATCACGAACGCGACTACTGCATTCATGCTGTGCAAAATTTTATTCATAGAACTAGTGTAAACGACAAGCCGATTTTTATGGCAAAAAGTGCGAGTGCGCGAAATATCCTATTCACGCCCATAGCACGCGATGGGTGCATTTGGCAGTCTTCTGAGCGGCAAAATTGAATCGCGATAAAGAGCGCCACTGTGCAGCGTATCGCTACTGTGCTCGGGCAGTAACTGTGGCAGAAGTGAGCAAGTTTTATCGAACGAAAACTGATGAAAGGCGGAGATATAGTAATGTATCGTCACTGCCATTGTAGCATGCAAGTGAACGCATTGCAGTCCGGATATACTAATTTATGAACCGAAATAATCACAGCAAATTCGCGTTTCTAGAGCGAAACGCATAGCACGCCCATAGGAAGCGACGTGTAAGCAACCGCCAGCGCCGCCTCGCGGTTGCATCGCGGAAGCACAGGCGAGCGGCGGCGCCTTCGGCACACTTCCCCTATTCCAGCCACTGTAGCTAAGTAACCAGCAGCCGGTTTTGCATGTGCCGGTGTTCGAAAGCTGGATACCATTATTCGAAAGCTGGGTACCAATGTTTGAAAGTTGGATGCCAGTCCGAGACCTTTACTGGCCCAGGTTGCAGAAAGCTGGATGTCATTATTTGAAAGCCGGAAAGCAATTTTCGACTACTGGATACCAATGTTGGAAGGCTGGATGCAAATGTTCGAAACCTGGATGCCGATGTTCGAATCTGGATGCCAATCTGAGACCTTTACTGGCCCATGTCGCAGAACGAATGCCAGGCCTACGTTGGCCCCTTGATCGGCCGTACGTTGGCCCTAAATTGAAAGTAGGGCCAATGTGTCAAAATGGTAAATGCCAGTGTAGGACCGATGTTCGTGCCATTTTTTGCCAATGATAGCCCAACGTTCGACCAATGTTGTTGTGCTGCCTGGGGCCACTGGACCAGAGAGCAAATCATCATAGACTCGTGAAATAAATTCGATTTCTCAGATAACCAGGAGTTGTGAAAATTTTATTTATCAAATGAAGAATCCAAACACGTTTGTTTGCCAAATCTGCAATGCACGTGTGGTTCATGCGTGTAGTCATGGCAGCTGTGATGCATTTAGTGGTGATCGTGCAGGTTGCATGCAGGTCGTGGCGGGTGTCTATTGCTTGGAGATGTTTTTTGGCTGATAATATGTGCGGTGTTGTGCATGTGGCACAGGCGTCAGGGCCGCCAATTCGGCGAACGGCCACGAACATGAGTAGCAAGTGTGGTGCCGCAATGGTGGATATGTTATATGTGGATACGATGGCTATGTGCAATGGTGGATATGTGCAAAGTGCCGCCTTAACCATGTTAGCTGCTAGACAAGTTCACTATCGTGTTTTAGGGTTTTTTTGTTTCTGCCTGCGTTGTGGTGCATAGTGCCTTGTGGTGCATCGTTGCAGGGCTGGCAATGTCTATGTGGCTGTGGATTGCACGGGTTCCTATGGCATAGTTTTGAATTTATGTACCTTTGAGTTCTTGTTTGAATTTTTACAGCTCGTTCGTTGTACGTTCGCGATAGCTGTGGTGATAGGTGTCCGTATGCATGCGTGTATAACCGGTGGAGCTTCTGTGCGTTCCTTGCCCATGCAGGTGCATCTTTGGCGATTCTGTTGAAAACGCGCAATTCGCTGACACATGAACATCACCAGTGCAGTCATCAACACATTGATGGTGCTGCTTGCCGGGTCAAAGCATGTCGAGACGAGTGCCTTCAACATCTTGTCTAAACGATTAGACACCAGCGCACGTACAGTGGAGACAGCTTTTATCGGTTGTTTCTGGCGTATTGCTTGTTGTGGTCAGCTTCAGAGTACCTTCGTGTGCTGCCACAGAATAAGGGCTCGTATGTGTGACAATATCGGTGGCGTTCTCTGTGTAGCTGTGATGGGGTGAGTCTAAGCGACTGAGTTGCTTGCTGGCTATAGTTTTCGATTGTGCGTGGTATGTATAGGCTGCCAGCACTGCGATGATCCTGGTAGCTTGGATGAATTGGACGCGCCAGTACACGCCAGCGACAGTGGGAATGATACGCTTGTGGCTGACGACTACAATCAGAAGGCGGGGTTTTGATTGTAGTCGTCGTGAAAGCTCTTCTGTGCAGCTGTGTTTCGGAGGGGATAGGTTGCTGTATAGATGGTGTTGTGCCCATTAATGCGTGCGGAGTAGTCCTGTAGTGTGTGACCAGTGCGGCACATGGCAGCCCCGCAAGAGGAACAGAAGTGAGGTCGCTAGAGCGATTGCGCTGTAAAAGCGCACTTCGCCGATGCGTGAATAATATGTGAACTCTTGTCCGTCAGCACGATGGCGACGCTTGTTGCCTCGGTAAAAGTCCCGGTACGTTCGCGATAGTTGTGATGGTGGTGTCGGTATGCATGCGTGTAGTCGTGGAATGTAGGGGTGTAGCTTCTGTGTGTGCCTAGCCCATGGCTGCAGTTCGTTTATCTCTGGCGATGTGTTGAAAAGGCACATTTCGTCGATGCATGAAGAACATCACGAGTGCCGTCATCAACACAAGTGCCCTCACGGTAGCGACAGCTGGAATGGCTGAGTTATGGCAGGTGCTTACGGTGGCGGTGTTTGCGCGGATTCCTTTGGTGCAATTTGTATTGTGGCCGTCATTGTGTACCTTCGTGTTCTTGTTAGAAAGTTTGCGTCGTGCGCATATGTGCGCGCAAAGGTTTTTCATGTGTGTAGTTGCCGCGGCAGCTCTAAAGCATGTAGCGCTGATTGTACTCGTTGCAGGTCAGGGTGGCTGTACAGTGGCTGGAGTTTTCTGGATGCTGTTGTGTAGAGAAGGCGTACAGGGTGGGCCGTTGCGCGGTAACAGCCACCAGGAAGAAGAACAGGACTGATGACGCCCGGGCAGAAATGCTTCACTTTCAAGCAGCAAATCCGAAATGGTGCCAGGAGCCAGATGAGTCAACCTGCAGAAAATGGAAACATGGGATTCAGAGAAAGACAGATACTGACGCTATATCGTCATAATTCGCCGTGTGCGCGAGTTTGACCAGGAGCCTGCCACGTCATTCAGCCCCCGCCGCCGAAACCAAGCGCTCGTTTCTGCCTAGTCACGTGACAACCATGACGTCACTCAACAGCAGCTACGCCGAAGCCATGCGCTCGCTTTCTTCATATAGCCTCTGCTTCCTCTCAGCTGGTGACACCGTATTGCAGCAGCTCTCAGCAATTCAACGGCAGGAGTCGCCATGGATGATCCAAGCGAGAGGCAACCAAGTCTAGCCAAGATTTACAAGGATAACTTTGAAGCTTCAGTTCTTGTTACTCAGGTTTAGCCAGATTAAAAAGTTTGCCTAATTTTTTTAGTACAAGTCACACATGCGTGTTCCCCAAAGCAAACAAGAAATCCGCGCAGGCATGCTTTGCTAAAAGGCGGACAGGAATATATTAATTGCAAGCAAAGTTTGGTTTTTGTTCATTTTGAGAATATTTTCTACCTCTTCCACGCCCTTGCCAACGAAGCCGAACCGCCACGAAATGAAGATTACAGCACAAGTTAATTATGTACAAAAATGAGACAACTTTGCTGCCGTCCGGATGCAGCCTCTCGATTAGGCATCCAATATCGGCACGAAATGAAGAGCCAACTGAGATGCCCGACATCTCAGATCATGAATGGCAGTTTATCTATATATCTTAATAGGCAGCTATGGAAAGGAAAATGGTAGGTGTAACGTTAAGAGACCGGAAACGGGAAAAGTGGGTGAGTGGACAAACGCGGGTTAATGACATCCTAGTCGAAATCAAGAGAAAGAAATGGGCTTGGGCACGGCATACAATGCGAAGGCAAGATAAGCGCTAGTCATTGAGGGCGACTGAGTGGATTCCAAGAGAAGGCAAGCGGAGCAGGGTTCGGCAGAAATTTAGGTGGGCGAATGAGATTCAGATGTTTGCAGGCGTAGGACGGCCGCAGCCGACACTGGGCAGGATTAATTGGAGAGACATGGATCGAGGCCTTGCCCTGCAGTGGGCGTAGGCAGGCTGATGAAGAATTTACTGGTAGCCATACACCTGTACTGTTTGAACAGAGTTTATAACCCATTTCATTTCACTCTCGCTACTTAAAGCGTTGTGGCAGGGATAATTATTACAGAATTCTTCACAGGTACACCTGGTGCCATAATCAGTGCCTGAAGCCGTCGGCATTGGAAAAAGATATTTTGGTTCTTATGCAATTTGTTTGGCATGCCATTCAAATACAGTTTATTTGAGCATTCTTTGTGGGCACTGAAACAAAATATTTCTCGTGCCTGCAGGATTACACGCGTCTCCTAAGGTGTACAAAAAGAAAGTTTTTCCACAATGATCTGTATGGCATTCTACTAACAAACCCAAAGAAATTCTGGCGGATGTTATCACCCAAATCAGGCAACACTCATTGCATTACCCTTTTGTATCCTGATGGTTCACAGGTGCCTCCAGAACTTCGATCTGACGTCATGAACTCTTATTTTACATCAGTCTTCACACATGAACCTGCCTGGAATACATCACACAAAGATTTTTTAAACTTTTCTGCGATGGCACCTATCAACATCACTACTGCTGGCATTTGTGCTCTGATAGACAAACTAAAGTTATCCAGTGCTGCCGGGCCTGACAACCTCACTGCCAAAATATTAAAAGCTACAAAAAATGTATCTTCTCATTTTCTAAAAATAGTCTTTGATCAATCTCTTGCGAACAGTTCCATACCTAGTGACTGGAAAATTAACAAAGTCATTCCTGTGTTCAAGGCTGGCAGCCGGAGCGACCCGTCGAATTATCGTCCTATTTCATTAACTTGCATACCATGTAAATTTCTTGAGCATATTATATACTCGCATATTGCATCCCACCTCAATTCCAACTCCTTTTTCTTCAAAAATCAGCATGGCTTTCGTCACGGCTATTCATGTGAATCACAGTTATTTGAGTTTACCATGGACCTTCACTTAAACCTTGATTCTTTGTTCCAAACCGATGTCATCTATCTTGATTTTTCCAAAGCATTCGACCGTGTCCCACATCAACGTCTTATGTTCAAACTTTCAGGTCTTCACCTTCACCCACTTGTTTTAGACTGGATTCACAATTTTCTCACAGCTCGCTCTCAGTTCACCGTAATAGGCGGACTTCCTTCAAATTCTACTTCCGTCTCCTCCGGAGTACCACAGGGGTCTGTGTTGGGTCCGCTTCTCTTCTTAATATTTATTAACGACCTCCCACACAACATCTCATCCACCATCCGTCTTTTCGCAGATGACTGCCTTATCTACCGCCGTATAAATACTAAAGACGATCAAGCTGCCCTCCAAAACGATCTGAAGCTCATCGAAAATTGGTGCTCTTTGTGGATGATGGAACTGAACATTAGGAAGTGCAGTTTTATGCAAATTTCTCGGAAACGCTCCAATTTAACTTATCCTTACTCTTTATTTTCTGAGGACCTATTGCAAGTTGAATCTTATCGTTACCTTGGCATCACAATCAATAGTAAATTAACTTGGGTTGATCATATTACAAAAATCACGGCCGACGCTTCACGTACACTTGGTTTTATTAGAAGATCACTTCCCTCTTCCCCCGCTAACATACGTAAACTGGCATATGAAACTTTTGTCCGCAGTAGGCTGGAGTATGCATCCGCGATCTGGAGTCCTCATCAGTCCTACCTAATTAACATGCTCGAAGCCGTCCAGAACCGTGCAGCACGCTTCATATCGTCAACATACGACTTTCATTCCAGCGTAAGTTCCATTAAATCATCACTTGACCTCACTTCCTTAGCTCTCAGACGAAAAGTTGCGCGCCTTTGCTTGTTCCATAAGTTATACTTCAATTTCCCCTATCTCCGTGGTTCCCTCATATCTCCTCCCTTTCGTACATCGCGCCGCCTTTTTAATTCAAATAGCGTCCAACGACTTCATGGCTCCACCAATGCTTTCAACAAGTCCTTCTTTCCGACCGCAATTGAAGAATGGAACCTTCTGCCCGACTCACTAACAAATGTGCACGATGCGACAAGGTTTAAGGCGATGTTGTTAGATCACCTGGGTTGACATGTTGTTGATTTGTGTTTATATGAAATTCTTTTTCCTGTATTGAGTTTTTTTTTTTCCTAACCTCTCGCCGACGTGTGTGGTGCTTGTGGCCTAAAGGCATTTTTTACATGCACCGTTCTAACTATTCGCGTTCCTTGCTTCTCTTCATGTTCCTATATTGCATTGTTATATTTTTGTGACCTTTCTTTTTCCACATCAACCTTGTATACGCTCCCCCCTTATGTAATACCCCGACAGGGGCCTTTAAGGGACAATAAATGATGATGATGATGATGAACGTGGCACATTCCTATATCAAGTGGAAGGGTCGCATTGCTTACCTGGTCCTGATAAGCAGGCTACATTCCAAGCTGTGTAACTTTTCTAATACTAATCGGAGATTCGCGTCCCTAGCTGGCTATTCAGATGTTGAGAAATTATTCTAGTGAAGCAAATGTAGCATCAACCCTCGAGTTTCCAAGCAGCTGGTGCTGCGCCATCACTTTCTTTCCAGAGAAGAAAGCGCGAGTTGTCAATTACTGGTCTAGCACAGCTACAACTGAGAGCACTGCTGTACTTGAACACATCTTAATCGAACAATTTCACTGCATACATTCACAGAAATACACCACTGTATGAAATCCACCGCCTCTGCTGGATTTGTTCGTCGTGAAAAGCCAACATCTCTGGTCAGAAACACAATATGCGTGTAAATAATTGTCTCCTGCTTCAACGCCGCAGCTCATCAAATTAAATTTGCAAAATAGACGTTGCAGGAAGGGAGATTTACTTACCATTGCTTTTGGTCCTAAATCTATGGCTCTTCAAGTGTTAAGAAATCCACAAAAAGTTTGGAATTGGTGTAATGCAATCAGAAAATGCCGCTTCCTTTTCACTGACCTTTGCTGTGGCTTCAGCAATGCAAGTGTTTGCCACATGGAGGCACTGACACTACTTTAATTACCATATATGGCAGTGTTCCCACAGAGCTGCTGAACCTGCTTCTTCGAAAAGTACCAAAATTTTGTTACCTGCATGCTACATATGGATTTAGCTAGCACATTCATAAGAAAAGAGCTAGGCTGTCAATGAACTCACCGCGCTGCACGTGAATTTCATCCGGGCTGGAATCACGGAATGTGGCGAAGCCTCGTCACTGCCGCAGCGGTGAATGTCCGGAGTGCAAAGTTGTCGCTGGAGAGTGCTGGTAGAGCTCTGTGATGCTGGCGTGCCACTGGTCGCCAGTATCCCCACAGCATGTCATCGATAGTCGTGTTGGCGGTCGTGCTCGTCGTAGTAACTGCAGCTGGTGCCATCGGTGTCCGTCCAAGTATCTTGTGGATATCGCAATGCTTTGTGTGGTGTCTCAGTTCCTGTAAAACGTGGGCTGTTGGTGTAGCTGGGTGTCATGTTTTAAAAACTTTACAGGTCTCCCGAGCCCCGTCTGCGGTTAGTGCTGCTGGATTCTTGTGTTGGTACAATTTTTAAGGTAGTGTTTGTACGTATTAATACTATATTTGAATGCAGTGTAGCAGCGCGTAGAACCTTGCGGTCTATTGTGTTGATCAATCTGTTCCTGTTCATTGCTGTTCATAATTTTGTGGTTGTGGACGTATACCATTAACGGTTCTTCTCATGTTCGTGAGCATGGTTGCATTGGCAGTGTCAGCGTTGTCATGTTCACTACTTGATTTGTTTCTAATTCTTATTATGTTCTCGGACCTCGCCCACGTTTTTGTTCTGGCTGCGCTGGCTGTGTTGCGTTCGCTAAGTTTGTCGCTGGGGGGGTAGGTGTCGATGTGTAGTGTTGGCTAGATAGGGGAGGCCGCCGACATGAAAAACAGAGGCAGTGCAAGGTGCTCCTGGCTCCTGGCCGATTGCTGGCACCATGAAGAACAAGAGAAGCGTCGCTGTGGGCAATAAAGGTGGCTGTCGGTGGCAGAAAGACTGGCTCAATCCTGCAGACGCCGTGCTGGGGCTTTGAGCGAGAGGCTCTGCTCCAGGTAAGGGGTTCAGTCGCCTTGTGAGCCAGCTGCGCTCAGGGTCTTGACTGGCTGCAGAAATAAGAGATACAGACTTTCTAAATGTTGATTCACCAACAGTGTCAGTTACATAGCTTCCCATCCGCACTGCGATAATGCACAACTCGCGGCGTGGACCTTTGAGGAAACGTATCGAACAGGGAAACGAACAGGGAAATGCGCAGCTCTGAATATTTCTCCGCGTACAGCTGGTCAGCCTTTAACCACTGGTTTTATTCTGACCTCCATGTCACTAGAATGCACATGGCGACCGTGTGCCACCTATCGACACCGCCCCGATACGAAATGTATGGCAACCATGCAGCATACGAAGGCGACGCGCCAGTGCAGAGCCTAGAAGCTGACGACCGCTACATGGCGCATGAGCGTGCTTGTGATAAGGGCAAGAAAGTGTCCGGCATCACCAGGGCCACCACGACCACGGACCTCGGAGCTGCGGCGGGGCGGGCATGTTCTACCAGCGCCAAAACTAAAAAGACAAAGACAAATCCGAGCGCCACTCCGAACTCCTCCACTATGGAGTCTTCCACTTCTTAATCCCCCAACTCCCGGCATGTTCAGATGTCCGTTTAGAGTTATGCACATCTACTGCGCCTTTCATATTTCCTTCTGCATGTGCGCAGTAGTTAAGTGCAAGCCTGTGACGAAAACCAACATTTTAAAAGAATAAATGAAGGAAAATACGCGACTCTGTTTAGTATGAGCTGAGGTGAAACAGCCAATACGAGTAAGCTCTCATATCAGGGCCTGCATCACACACGTGCTAAATATAATGCAGGCTCCGCGAGTGCATTCGACTGAAACTGCTGGACAGGTAAAAATCTCGCAATGCAACAAATTGAGCATAGGTTCCATGGCGTTATTTATCGGGGGACTTCTAAGCCTTCTAGACTTATTCAGCATAGACTCCACAGTCCGAGTAGCACAACGTTCTTATGATATTCTGAGGAAAAATCACAATACGCGGCGTGGTTTGTCCCTGCATACTGTACAGTTTTGAGCAGTAAGGCCGTTGAGTTAAGAGAAAAAAAGTACCGACAACAGACAAGTGCCGAAAAGGGGAAATGGCGCTCCTCCTTCGCTCAACACTCAATAGGTCGCTGATACCAATTTTAACTTTGAACAATTATTGTTGCTTACCAGGGATTGGCTAACGTCAGCAGCTGTTAGCGACATTCGATAGACGGAGCACCGGCCAATGACACACCCGACAAAAAGTATCGTGTTAGAGCATAGCCTTCTAAAGCGAGTGTTATTACTTGCTATGCACCTATAAAAAGCATCGATGAAATAGTAGTGCTCGTACACGCTATTCTCCCCATCTCTTATGAACAGGAGCGAATTCGAAAATATTCATTCACAGAACGTGATAAATTATCTCTGCGTTGCATGAGTGCGTTTTTACTTTGCCAGAATACAAGCGTGTGAAGGGACGATCGCCATACAGCTTGCCATTATCTCGATGTCTTTAGCTGCTATTTCTCAGCTTTGCGAAAACGAAGAACATATGCTGTGCTCACCAGTACTACTCCCAAGGTGATCAGAGGTCGGCTTGGATGAGGTCCATGGTGAGGGGAGAGTATCGAGGAGTCGAGGCACAGACGCAGCTTCGGTTACCACATGCTTCGCGCTACCTGCAGTGTTGGCAGCCAACGAGTTCCGGATTCCATTGCCGCTGCTCGTCTAAGGTCAACTAAGTTGTCTTCGACCGTTCGTTATTATCCTCTTCAGTGGTGTAAAAGTCTTGTCGAAGCTCTGCTCTCGTCTCGTGATCGTGTTGCAAGTTTTCGCTGTATTGAAGAAGGCTGTTTTGTATCTTTTTGCTGATTCCGTTGTGATGTCCTTATTTGTGCTTGCTTCGGTTAGGGTCATGTCGTGTTCTGTGTCGGCGCGTCGCTAGAAGAGTGGCCGCCATTCTCAAGAGGAACTGGGTTGATTCGGATGACCTCGACACCGGGGCAGGCGCTGACTTCCGTCGCTGCGTGGATGGGACACTGCACATTCCTCACGCACGCGCAGATTTCGCCTGGATAAACGGCAAAGCAGCTCATGATAGGTGTTCAGCAGGTGGCCTGGACTGACAGCCTGCAGAGAAGCCTTGCTAGTGATCATCTTTTTAAATGCGAAAGCATTGTACAGTATGTCCAATGAACAAAATACCTGGCATCCGCCGTCCATGCCACGAAATTTGGAGGATGTCAGAACATTTTTTGACGCGGCACCAAATTTCATTACGTCATCGTGGTCAACGCATCTGCGCACGACCAGGAAGCATTGCTTGGAAATGTGGATCAAAACTTGGATAACTGTGCATAACATGTGGGTCACTTTTTGGAATCAGTAAGCATAGTTTCGACGCCGGAGGTTATGTGCAAATCAGGGGACAAAGTAAGCAAATTCATGGTATCCCTGTCAGCAACTCTCCCCACATGATGACGAATTATGGGATCGTTTTGCTATTAGCAGAAAGCTTGACAGCGAGTTTCATCTTAATGGATGACTAATGCAGAACTCTAGGTGTCGATAAGAATTGCAGAGTAATGGTACTCGTCACTTGTCAGTAATTCTGGCAGACTTCTTGAGTGTGGCATCGCCATCACACATGCTTTCTGGAGCACATTCCTATGAACATAAGGTTCTAGCTCGCGACAGACAAATAAGCCAGAGGGCATAGGAGCTCACCACATTGCATTCCGTCTAGTATCGCAGGCCGTGGTGATGCTCGTAAGGGCCACAGTGAGACAGTCCGGAGTGCACCCGCCCTCGTCAGTTCCATGGGTGCGATCAGGGTGCTTTCCATCTTATGTCATTCTTGCTGTTGTGCCTCCAAAGTTAGTCCTCGTCCTTGCAGCTGGGATAGTAGTGCTAGGTAAAATCATCTGGGTTCATGGTGCTTCTAGGCGGCTGGGATGTACTGGCGCCGCAGCACCACATCCACAGGAGGCCTAAGAGCTCTCCCATATCCCTCCCTGTCCCATCACAGCTGCGGCCATCTTATCCCCACAGTATTTCTAGCCTCATCTGTCCGCCTGTACTCTTTCATGCATGTCGCAAACACAGATGTCCTTGCTGCATAAAGCTTGGTTCCACAATACTAATGAATGTTTCAATTGGTTTGGTTTATGAGAGTTTAATATTCCGAAGCGACCCTCAAGACGCTATGATGGGCGCCGTAGTGAAGGGTTTCGGAAATTTCGACCACCTGGGGTTCTTTAACGTGCACTGACATCGAACAGTACGCAGGCCTCTAGAGTTTCGCCTCCACCGAAATTTGACCGCTGCGGCCGGGATCGAAGCCACGTCTTTCGGGACTGTAGCCGAGCGCCATAACCACTGAGCCACCGCGGCGACCCTTCTTTATTTCTCATTCTTGTTTTCGTGTCCTTGTTTCGTTGTGGTATCGCTGTGCATCCTGCGGTGGTTCTCGCGACGGGCGTCTTGACTGTCAGGTGTTAATACCGTTGTGTCTCACTGTAGTGGTGGTATTGACGTCCACATGTTTTTGTTGCTGCGTTCGTCAATATGAATGGCTCTTCGCGATGATTGCTGTGGGATATTCTTGGTGCTTGGTTCGCGATATCGAGGGAACTAGCAGAATCACTCTTCGCACCTTGTGCTTGTGCTTATGTTCTATTTGTCGTTAATGTTATGCAAAGGGCCTTTTGTCTGTTGTTCGATGTGGTGTAATTTTAATTATGCAGGCGTCTAGGTGGCGCTTTGGTGGTGCATGTGGGAAGTGTGAGGAGTCAGGACAGCAGGCGGCGCAAGCGCGAGAACCGGCGCCGCCGCAAGACCAGCGTGATTGGCTGCATCGACAGCATGAAAAACAGTAGAAGTGCCGCTGCGGAACTCTCTGCACAAAGCTGAAAGGTTGTATTTGAACACACGATGGGTTGATCGAAGTACGCGGAGGTGTTTGTCATGCATTGCACGAGTTTCCGTCGGTCCCAGCGCACTAATGTCATGGCCTTAAAAATAGCAGCATAGCACATATTTGAGGCCTTGCATACTAACCAAGCCGTTTTTAGTGATCCGCTTCTGGCCTGCGTTTTTGCCTATGTAGTACAAAAGTGCAGTTTATGGTATTTGGCTTTGATCGTAGATGTTTATGGTCTGCGTTCGGCTGGTCATTTCCGTCCAAGACACTTCGACGCTAACCTTAGCCTTCTTTGTTTCCAGTTGTTCGAAGGTTGTGGTTCTCTTGCGCGGTTTCGTGTTCTTAGTGCTGGCCGTCCACGTACTGCTGCTCTCGTTCACGAGGATCTCATTGTAGGACATTACACTCGATCGTGATTGTGACGTGTGGGTCAAGGTGGCTTCCATTTTTGTGTAATGTTGGTGCTTGGTTTGGTTAGAGAGCTTCCGCGTAATGAGCGTATAGCTTTTGGGGTCTTAGACCACCGTTTCCATGGTGAAGAGCATTGATGCCGTAATTTTCGACGGCGTTAAAATGATTGCTCTTCCGCGTAGGATAGGCAGAGCTAAAATAATGGCGTGGTTGTGCATGTAGTCGTCATGGCAGCACCGATAAATGTGGCTGGGATTAGAGGGCTAGGTGGTGGGTGTAATAGCTGGCATTAAATTGTCTTCAAATGGTGTCGTTACTCTTGTAGTGAATCGCACGTAGATCTTTTGTGGTGTACAGTGCCTGTATTGTTGACCACTTGCTGTTGTTATGTTGTTAGTGTAGTTTAGGTGCCTATGTTCTCCAGTGCGGCGCAAGGCAGCACGCAACAACACATGACACACAAGTGATTGTGTTGAAAAGGCGTTTTTCCCGCCCATGAGGAACAACAGAAGTGCCGGCGAATGCGCCCAGAGAATTCCACGGCTGCCGTGTCACGAGGCGCAAACTGACCTTGCTATGACCATACTCCTTTTCGTACATCGTTATATGTAACACATTCTTTAAGCATAGAGGGTCCCCAGACCGCTGAGAGAAACAGGAATGGTGTGCCTAAGCAAATGTGCTGCAAAGGCGAAAATCACCGATGCATGGAGTACAGCTGGAATGACCGCGTTCTTGATGCAGCAGTGGTGCTTCGTATGGCTGCTTTGGGAGTTTTCCACTATGGTTGGTATGCATACAACATATTCGTCATAGTCGTCATGATAGAGGAAATCACTGCTGCTGTGACTGAGGAGGGTCAATGCACTGGCGTCGAACACACGCTGTATGTCGGATGTGTTACGTTGTGCATGTGGTGTGTGCTTACAGGATACTGCATGAAGAACAGCGCGAATACTGGGGTCCTTAATGCAGGAGTTATGTTGGTAAGGCTGCTTGTCTGTGGAAATGGCTGGTATCCATGCAGTGGTTAAATCTAGGGTTGCGGTGTATTTATGAGTACAGGGATTGCAGTTAAAATTATGGCTGCTGCTGTGATTGTACAGGAAGGGTGCATTAGCACCTAGCCCATGGTGTCGTCTGCTGGGTGTTCTGTTTACATTGTGCACGTTTCTGTGTGGGGGGAGAGGAGGGTGAGAGGGTCCCCAAAATGTCAGCTTGTAACCGTCAAGAACAGGAATTGTGGCGCCACAGTGACTGTACTGAAAAGGCGGAGATCACTTATTCTTGAACAACATCAGAGCGGCTCTGTTCTGTATGCAGCGGTGGTGTAGAAGCTCTGTGGTGTTTTCGACTTGGGCCATGCATGTGCTTTAAGTGCAAGTGGTCTTGTAAAGTAGTTTCGCGCGTAAATCATGGTGGCTGCAATGAGCGGCTGTGACTGTGCAGAAGAGAAGAAAGGGAATTTTAATGAAGGAAAGGCGGAGAGGTCGGCCGGTGGTAACAGGGCCCTGGCCTGCTACTCCACACAGGGGAAAGGGAAGAGGAGGAAAAGGAAAGTGTGAATGAAGGCTGATGATGGCATAATACAATGAGTTTCACGGGTGATGTCTATGCACACGCACACACACACACACACAACACTGGCTGGCGCTCGCATCGCGGTTACTGGACACACATAAAACTCAAAACTGGTGTCTGCAACACAACACCGACACATGTCATTAACCATGTAGGTTGTGCACAGGCGGTCACAAACGAGTATCCAGGCCTGTTTCACATAAAAAGTTGAGCAGGGCTTTTGTCACACGCCACCAATCAGAACGTCTCGTCCTTGCGCCCAGAAGAGTTTCCTCAGAGAGAGGGCGAGAGTCCAGGTTTTCACGGTCGCCTCCAATGTTGTTCTTTCAGAAGTATACTTCGGGCACGCGCAAAGAAGGTGTCCAATAGTCTCTGGTGTGTTGCACTGTGCGCAATTTGGGTTACTTTCGATGCCGATCTTGTGAAGATAGTGTTTGGTGTAGGCAACGCCAAGCCGTAGCCGGTGGAGTAAAGTCCCATGACGTCGCACCACCACAGATGGGAAATGTAATCGTGAGCCAGCGTTAAGCTTACACACGCGGTCCTGTTGATGACTCGGATCATGCCAGTGCGACTGCATTGCCGCCTTCATTAAATGCGCCAACAAGGCTCCAACGTCTCATCTTGAAAAGGCTATCTCAATGAAAGCACCATCACTATGTGCCATCCGAGCCTCGGCGTCAACACGCTCGTTTCCCGCTATGCCGCAATGGCTCGGTATCCATTGAAACTTTATAATATGGCCGCGGTGGAAAGCCTCGGCTAACAAAAGCACAATCTGTTGAACCAGCTGCTCGCATGCTCTTGGTTTTAGATAAGTTTGTACGACCTGTAATGCCGATCTCGAGTCGCAGAATACAGTCCATTGCTGCGCTGGCTGGTGACCAATATAAAGGACGGCTTCTCGTATGGCTGCCAATTCGGTTGCCGTAGAGGACGTTTTGTGCATGAGCCTGAAACGGTGACATGAGGCATTTCCTGGCACTATCACCGCTGCAGCTGAAGAAGTGGTCGTAACGGATCCGTCCACGAAAACATGCTGGGTGTTAGTATACATAGATGTAATGTAAGACAGCGCCAGCTGTTTCAGTCCGACTGTTGGAATGTGCGTTTTCTTTGTTATCCCTGGGATTGTTGTCCGTATAGATGGTTTTGGTACTGCCCAAAGTGGCACCTCCGCAATCTGGTGTGGCGCGTAGTTCGAAGGCAGCGCATTGCGCTGCATCCAAAGGGCTCTGGAAAAGGCTGCATCTGGACGCACCGCACTAATGTTAGTCAGGGGGTGATGACGATGCCTGGTCAGATGCCGCAAATGCACACGAAGTGGCTCCTGTTGAAAATAAATTCGTGCTGGGCAGGCGCGGGCCTCATAAAATGTGCCCCATGTAGAAGTTTTACATGGCAAACCCAAGCATACTCTTAAAGCACGAGCCTGCGCGCTTTCAAGCACACGCAGGCCTGATAGTCTGACCCCCGAGAGAACGGGTGCACTGTATCTGAGAAGGCCGACTACCAGCGCCTGGTACACGTGTAGTAAAGATCGCTCAGAGGGACCCCAACATTTTCCTGCCATACACCGCACAATGCTTGCAAAGCTGTCGAGCTTTTTCTTGAGCACAGAAATGTGCTTCGTCCAGGACAGGTCACGGTCTATCGTAACACCTAAGAATTTGTGATGTGTTACGTATGGAACAATTTGCCCGTCGATTGTGACCGGATACCACGCCATTATCTTGCGTGTGAAAGCCAATGTTACGCTTTTAGTTGGCGAAAGTTCAAGCCCCTGACGGCGCAAGTACGCAGACGTAATGGACACCGAACGCTGCAATCTTGCTTGCACTTGGGGACGCGTGACACTTGATGTCCAGATGCAAATATCGTCTGCGTAGGCGGATATTGAGACAGTCTTCGGTAGTTGTTTGAAAAGGCCAATGAGCACGAGATTGAACAACGTTGGACTGAGCACTCCTCCCTGAGGAACACCACAAGCAACATGATGATCTGCTGTGTCACCTTCAAGAGTCTCCATGTAGACTGTCCGGTTTGTCAAATAGCTTGCAATCCAATTGTGTAGACGTCCGCCTATACCACATTCTTCGAGTGCATTTAGTACTGCACCATGCTGAACATTATCGAATGCGCCCTTTATGTCGAGGAAAAGAGCAGCAGTCAACCTGTGACGGCGTTTTTCATGTTCTACCGTTGACGCGAGATCAATTACACTGTCGATGGCAGACCGGCCTTTGCGGAAACCCGTCATTGTGGAAGGGTATAGCCCATGTTTTTCAAGGAACCATTCTAGACGGGTTAGCACCATACGCTCCATCGTCTTGCCAATACAACTTGCCAGAGCTACTGGTCTGTAGGAGGTTAATGAGAGTGGCGATTTCCCTGGTTTGAGCAAGGCCACAATGCGGCTTCTTTTCCACTGCTGTGGTACAGTGGCAGAGGCCCAAGAGTGGTTGAACAATGTTAAGAGGGCTTCCATTACCTGTGGGCCTAGATGACGAAGCGCATTGTATGTTATTCCATCATGTCCTGGGGATGAAGGATGCGTGCAAGCAGAAAGAGCTGCTTTCAGTTCTTGAATTGTGAAGGGGATGTCCAGTCGATCGTCCATCGTGGGGGGAGCACATCGATGCTGCCGAGGTAAAGAAGCGCTTCCGGCAATTCTCGAGCAGAAATCCTCCGCCACCTCTAGTTCTTGCCGTCTATCATGAAGTGCCAATGCACGGAAAGGGTGTTTCTGCTGGGGAAATGTCGGCAGTGCTCGAACAACGTGCCAGATTGTGGAGAGTGGTTTGCGGGGATCCAATCTGCTGCAAAATGACCGCCACCGTTGTTTGCCTAGGTTCTCCAAATAGCGCTGTATTTGCTTCTGGGCACGTCGAGAGGCCCGGAGATCCGAGACATCCTTTGTCCTCCGGTATTTTCTTTCTGCGTGCCGACGAATCGCCCGAAGCTGCGCGTAGATCACATCCACTGGTGCTGTGGAATTTGGCGCTGAGATATTGCGTGTTGCATCGTGCATGGCCGAAATAATACGCTGTTCCACATCTGTTGGATCAGCGAGTTTCCCACAGGTTTTTTCTAGAACAATGCGGAAAGCACTCCAGTCGGTGCAACGTATTTTGGCATTTGGAAGACGGTGAAACCACCGTAGCTGCACATACGTCGGTATGTGGTCACTTCGATAACTTTCAATATCAGCACACTACGTTGCGAACGATGACAGGCGCCTGGATACAAATGCAAGGTCCAGGCAGCTGCTGTAGGTAGTCCCACGTAGAAATGTCGGCGTGCCATCATTGAGCAAAACGAGACCTGCATTGTTCATGAACGTGGCGATATCCCGTCCTCGAACGTTCGTAACGGCGCTTCCCCAGCCGTGGTGACGCGCATTGAAATCTCCTAGTATTATATGGGGTTCCGAAACGCTGTCAAGTAGCGATTGTAGTCGTAGGGCATCAAATCGACCCCTTGGTGGTATGTAGCCACCTATAATAGAGATTGTGCGCCCATTCAAAGTCACAGTGATTGCTACATACTCGTTGCTACTGCCCCCAGGAATTTGATGCCGAACGTAAGTGAGGTCACGACGGACGCATAGTAGTACCTTGCTCAAATGCCCAGCCGCTTCAGAGAGGAAACTTTCATAACCGGACAGTCG
>JARKHS020032470.1:0-30573 GCA_030143305.2 Amblyomma americanum
TTCTTCCGCGCGCTGAACTTAGGTGGCGACGTCGACAACAAGTTCACTCTCACTGTCAGGGGGGTCCACGGGTAGCATAGCATCGAGGGGGGTGGTAACCTGTCGACCGAAGACTAATTCGAACGGAGTGAACTGCGTCGTCTCTTGCTGCGCGGTATTATACGCGAATGTTGCGTATGGGAGAATTTCGTCCCATGTCTTGTGCTCGATATCAATATACATGGAAAGCATGTCGGTCAAGGTCCTGTTGAGGCGTTCTACCAAGCCATTTGTCTGCGGGTGGTAGGCTGTTGTACGTCTATGGCTGGTGTGCGTGAGCTTGAGTACAGCCTGAGTGAAGCGGGCCGTAAATGCAGTTCCACGGTCAGTAATGATAGCTGCAGGAGTGCCATGACGCAGGACGATGTTGTGGACGAAGAAGTCGGCGACTTCAGCAGCAGTACCGTTTGCAAGTGACGTGGTCTCAGCGTATCGGGTCAAATAATCTGTCGCGACCGCAATCCACCGGTTTCCTCTGGTCGACTTCGGAAAAGGGCCGAGGAGGTCTACGCCAATTTGCTGAAAAGGGGTCTTCGGTGGTGCTATGGGCTGCCGAAAGCCGGCTGGCTTCAAAGGAGGAGATTTGCGCCGTTGGCAATCCCGGCATATTGTTACGTATCTACGCTCGGATGGGAGTAAATTGGGCCAGTAATACATAAGCCGAATCTTTGCCAGTGTGCGACTAACCCCCAAGTGGCCGGCGGATGGTTCATCATGACAAGCGCTTAAGATTTCGGAGCGTAACTGGGATGGCACAACAAGCAGAAACGTGTCTTTGTTGCTGTCAAAGTTGCGCTTGTAGAGGACTCCACGCCGCAGAATGAAGGTCTGTAGTCCACGGCGAAACACACGAGGTACATGAGAATTCAAACCCTCCAGATACTTAACGAGTGGCGCCAACTCAGAATCTGCTCGTTGACGCTGCGCCATACGGGAGATGCTAATGGCACAAAGAACAGGGCAATCTTCGGGGATGTCTTGCGTAGCCGGTTCCACGGGCGCTCGTGATTAACAGTCCGCGTCCTGGTGCTGCCGACCCGATTTATAGACGACCGTAACGTCGTACTCCTGTAAACGGAGGCTCCATCTGGCCAACCGGCCAGAAGCGTCTTGAATGCTGGCCAGCCAGCATAGCGAGTGATGATCGCTGACAACACGAAACGGTCGGCCGTAGATGTAAGGTCGAAACTTACTCAGAGCCCAGATGACGGCAAGGCACTCTTTTTCGGTCGTCGAATAGTTCCGTTCCGATCGCGAAAGTGTGCGGCTGGCGTAGGCGATTACTCGCTCTGCGCCGTCCTGCCACTGTACGAGAATCGCTCCGAGGCCGACATTGCTGGCGTCAGTGTGGACATCAGTCTCTGCATTCTCGTCAAAATGAGCTGGTATTGGTGGACTTTAAAGGCGGCAGCGGAGTTCCTCGAAGGCTGCGTCTTGGGCACTTCCCCATACGAAGGGTGTGCCATCTCGAGTCAAGGCAGTCAATGGCTCAGCAAGGCGAGAAAAACATTTACCTAAGCGGCGGTAATACGAGCAGAAGCCCAAAAAACGTCGGAAGGCCTTCTTGTCGGTTGGGCGTGGGAAACTGGAGACGGCGGAAGTCTTGTCGGGGTCTGGAAGAACACCTTGTGCGCTGACATGTCCTAAGAAACGGAGCTCCTCGGAGGCGAAATGGCATTTCTCTGGCTTGATCGTTAATTGTGCAGACTGAAGAGCTTGAAGGACAATGCGTAATCGCTGCAAGTGTTGTTCGAAGCTAGACGAAAAGATGACCACGTCGTCCAGGTACACACGGCACGTTTGCCACTTCAAACCAACTAAAACAGTGTCCATCATGCGTTGAAATGTGGCCGGAGCGGTGAAAAGTTCAAACGGGAGCACCTTAAATTCGTACAGACCGTCGGGTGTCACAAAAGCCGTTTTCTCGCGGTCTCGCTCGTCCACCTCGATCTGCCAATATCCGCTTTTCAGATCTAAGGAAGAGAAGAACCTGGCGTCCCGGAGTCGGTCAAGGGCATCATCGATCCTCGGGAGTGGGTATACGTCCTTTTTAATAACATTATTCAGTTTCCTGTAATCAACACAGAATCGCAACGTGTTGTCTTTCTTTTTCACCAGGACCACCGGCGACGCCCACGGACTTGTTGACGGCTGTATAACGTCGTCTGCAAGCATTTGATCGACTTGCGTCCTAATAGCTTCGCGCTCTTTAGGCGAAACGCGGTATGTGCGCTGACAAACTGGTGGCGTGGCCGAATCGGTGACAATGCGATGCTTGGCTACCGGCGTACGTCCGACCTTGGAGCTCGCCGCGAAGCAATCTTTAAAATCAAGTAGCAGGGACGACAGAAGGTTCTTCCGATGAGGTGACAACTCCGGGTTGATTTTAAATACAACAATATTAACAAATAATTTGTTTGTGTTAAAGTAACCGACGCCGGTACTCACTGCGCCGCACGAAACGACGAATATTTTCTTTAGCTGAGCGCGCGTTCTGTTTTGTTGTAGCTGTGGCTGAACAGGTACTAATTTTATTCTCTACGGACCTTTCTTTTATCTGTAATTAAACGGATGAAACCAATAGTGGAAAAGCCTTTCGGCTGTGTTAACGAGTACGTAAGCA
This sequence comes from Amblyomma americanum, assembly GCA_030143305.2. NCBI lineage: Eukaryota > Metazoa > Arthropoda > Arachnida > Ixodida > Ixodidae > Amblyomma > Amblyomma americanum. Next base: position 2,663 of record JARKHS020032470.1, read on the forward strand.
CTCTGTGGGGTGTTAAAATTGACAAATATAACGCGAAATCATCCTGAAATTGCGTACCAGCTTACACAAATTTGCATGAATAAATGTTGAGACAGGTAAGAACCCAGTTTAAAATGCAGTGTGATAACGCGTAACTTGACCAACGTTATAAACTAAGAAATACGCCGCATCTAAATACCCTTTTCTTACTGCTTGCGCAATCCAAGATAATTTTAAACTCCGCCTAGTCATGTCATTAGTTAAAGGCTGACGCGGTGGCTCAGGGGTTATGGCGCTCGGCTGCTGGCCTGAAAGATGCGGGTTCGATTCCGGCCGCGGCGGCACAATTTTGAAGGAGGCGAAATTCTTGAAACCCATGTACTCTCGATGTCAGTGCCCGTTAAATGTTCCCAGTGGTCAAAATTTCCGGAGCCCTTCACTATGGCGCCGCTCATATCCTGAGTTGTATTGGGACGTTACACCCCTGCAAACGAATAAGGCAATGTCACTTGGTAAGAATAGCTATGCTTGGATAGCGCTACTTTCAAGCCTCGTTAAAGCGAAACGGCTTACAATCAAATAATAAAAACTACAAAGAAATGACCACAATCAAGGAAGCTCGGATAACATTGGCTAAAACGAAGCTACGGCTATAACGAAAAAATCTCCGCTCACCTTCAACTTCGCTTTAACGAATTTCAACTGTACTTTCTTCATGCCTGAGTGCGTTTATCAAAATTGTAGAAGCTGTTGCGGACCAATAGCTTCAGTATTTTTGGAGCTCAGTACGTTCTCCTTTTTTACAAAAATTTAGAAAAGCTTGCAAAATATGACCCAAATCTCGTCTACTCTGCGCTTCAGTAATGCTGCTTGCGCAACCTAGTTTTGAATAAACGAATCAGCTGTACTGACCGCCGACTTCGAAGGTGTGTGCAGTGGTTTATAAAAAAATTAATATTACCATGGCAGCCTTGAACAACTTCACTTCACTCATTTATCTTCGCATTTTTTTATGTATTTTAGATGGCCTAACAAAATCTATGTTTAAGCCGGCTTTAGGTTGTCTTCAAGGAGCACTTACTGTAGAGGTTGTTTCTTCAAGCCATAGACTTGAACGCCATGGAGGACACGGTCACAGGAAATACAAGGACAACAGAAAGGGGCCCTCTTTCTGACCACCTTGCATTTTTTGGATTCAAATTCTTAGGTCGCCTACCTATCACTTATCAGAAACGAAGGCACGCGTTGTCGTTGTTCCTGAGAAAGGTGCTGAAACACTTTGATGACTATGCTTATGGTACTGGCTGCTCACTTCGATACATTCTGCACGTACACTTACTCCAAGACAGGGACAAGGATCTAGCCACTAATTTTTTCACATTTTCTGGCCTTCTTTTAACTGCTGGTGCAAAAAGAAAAGAGTTCTCCGACGAGAACTTCAGTAAACACGAGTGGAGCAAATAAAGTATATAAAATGTGCACAATTCTTCTTAGCTAGTTAATAATTACCAGAATTTTAAGAACACTCTTTGTGGCTGATAACGACGTTCAGGACTCATTCAATACCTTGGCTCAAGTTACGGCAAATTCCTAGTACATCTTAGGCTTAACGAGCAATCACCACCTTATCTTTTGACGATAAAAATTTTTCCTCTCATCAACACACCCTTCAGCGGTTCTGTTACTTTACGAAACGGACGTATTTTCATATAAATCACTTTAGAGAGGCGAATTCTTTATCCGAGATTAGTTCTCGTTCTTCACACATTTCAGTCACATTCTCGCTAGTTTATGATGACACAACATTTTAGGTATTCAAAGGGTGCCCAGCCGATCCACCCCGAAAGTCGGTGATATGAGCCCAGACGAATATCAGATTTGTCGTACTGGTTTATTAGAAAGAGAATGTAACTAGCGAGTAACATCTCGCGTGAAATGCCAAATGAAAATACTCATGAGCAGGTCGGCGATAAAAACGAAATACACGTCCACATACACGCCCGTTCTGCCCACGATGGGCTTCTAGATTTACCCATGCCTACAAATAGAGTAAAGCTTCGAAAGTAGCAGCGTGCCGAGAACATAACTTAAACCTCCACAAACGCACACACTTTTTCGCTTTCAATCCTACTTTCCCTTCCGCATTTCTTTCAGCACTTTTCTATATTTCCATTTTCTATGCTTCCCATCCACAGTATTCTTAGAAGTGAAACACGTGCTGCGCTGATAGCATACAATTTTGGTGCCCTTCAATGAATCTGGCGATGCGTGCTCATGTCATTAGAACTTTATATGTAGTCATCAGCTTGCAGAATTGACAGGGCATTTGTCTGCATCAGAAGAGTTGTCAATGTTTGATGACCTTTCAGCAATTACGGCAGCGGAGGCCTAGCGGTTCGAGCATACGGCTTGCACGAAGGAGGTGCGGGTTTCGGTCCCCCGTGCCACGGGGTTCCCATTGGTGAAACAATGGCTCGAAGCTTTCCCCTGCCTGATGCTCGGATTATTTAGCGTCAACTGCTTGGGAAATGGTCCTTTGACCCCACCTTGGGTGAAAGGATAAAACTTTGTGCCATGGTGGTCTTTGGTCCCGGATGCCCTTTCGCCACAAAAAAAAAAAATCCCCACCAGCATCACGTTTATGTATTTCTTCCAGCGACGGCATTCTTAATCTTGGAGTGCGCCCTCAGTACAAAGGACGTAACAGCTGGACTTCGCCTCTACTCGACCTGCCATATTTCGGAGAGCAATGAAAGCAGGTTATCATTTCTTTGCGGATACTGCAGAAACAAATGATGGTTGATCTTTTGAAAAATTTGTTTTCAGCCGTGTACTTAGGTCCCAACAAGACCATACAAAAGGTTTGCAAGCTGAAAGTTTACCTGAGGTCACTGTAGGAAATTTTAGAAGGTGCAGTGCTTCAGATCAAATTCAGTTCTTCCTCGTGAGCCTTGAGCAATATATCCTGCTGGAACTAATGACTGCTATTTATTATTTGTGCGAAAGAGGATATATTTCGTTTAATTTTCACAACACTGCAATTAGATTCAAATTGTTGCGCGCCGTTCAACCCACGTGTAGTGTATATAATACAATACAGAGAAAAACAGCGGCTGTTGCCGAACTGGAAGCGAAATATTGCATCTGTTTTCAAATCAAGGGGCGGTAATTAAATTGGTTGGAAGATATACCAAACCGACGCCGGCAGTCCTGTGAAGCCTACTAGCAAGAAGAACCGGCTTTTAAAAGCTCGTGATGCTTTTCGTTATCCGCCGTTTTCTCATCCCTTGTGTCTCTACGGAAGTATTCCTGTCCCTAGAATAGAGTTCCTGCTAATTATATACATATTTAATAGATATTAAATGGAATAATAGAACTATATTAGAACTATATACATATTTAATAGAATAGATAGAAGGCTCTCGAACGGGAGAGTGTTGCGGCGGTACATTGGAGAGGGCAGTTCTTGAACTGCACAAAGCTGACCTCTGTGCAAAAGCGGACACTGTAATAAGTACTCCGGGAAAAATAAGGCTATAAACTAATGCTGTAAATTTTGTGCTTTCAGAAAGAGGACAGCAGTAATGGTAGCCAAAGGCAGAATCAGTTCTAGCAGCGCAGGTTGTAATTACCTTTGCAGGTGATTGCTATTTATTTTTTATCTTGGTATTATAACCGTAGTAAAGCTCTTTTCGTTTTCTGAAAAGAACTTTTTTACCGCGATTCACCACCAGCACTACTGTGCAAAACTGGAGAATGTGAAGGCTGGATGCGAGAGAGTGATGGTGTTTTTGTCGGTGTGATTCTTATTAGTTGCAGATGTTCACAGCGCGTAACCTGGAAAGCGGATCATCGCCGAATTGGATGATACACACTGGTGGTGTACTTAATTAACCGCTTTTTACCAGAAAAGTTACCCGCACGTGAAATAATCGAAATGCCATGGACTATCAGCCGGACTACGACCACCAAGTGACTCGCGGTGAGACGTTTGAGCGTAGGGGGACGGCAGATTCCTTTCGCCGTTTCCAGCCTCGAGAATCGGTTGTATTAAAAGTGCAACCGATGTCATTGCGAGCTAAAGGTCCCCAGGTGGTGGCATTAAATCCAGAGGCCTCCACAACGGTACCTTTCTTCCTTTCCTCTTTCACTACCTCCTTTATTCAATTCTTTCACGGCGTGTTCCGGGTATCCACTGAGGTATGCGACACAGTTACTGCTCAATTTCCGTTCCTCAATAACAAATTTAAAAGCAAGTTTCACTGGTCCGAAATGATGGCCTTGATAAAATGTCTTCTGTGGTCATATCCCAGTTTTACGATAATTACTTCAGGCATGTACGTTCACCCAGTAAAGTTGAACCAGCCACACCGTTCTTACATACGTTCACGATTGAGGCCTGCATCTGTCGACAAAACACAAAATTCATTAAAGTTGTTTTTTAGATGCTGTTGTGAAAATACATTAAAGTTAACTGTCCTGTGTATGCAGACAACATACGCTTGCCATTTAGCTTGCACGGCCTTTGCTAGTTGAAACTTAAATGAGGCGGATGTATATTTCTAACTCAGATAAATCTTGTTTGTTCCCTATGTATGCTTATTTCTTTAAATTTTCTAGCATGGTTGGTGATAATTTCCATAGTTTTATGTCTACTCGCAAATGTATTTTCTAGAATCTATTCATATCGAGAGTGTTCACATTTGCTTTTATAGAGCCTTGACTGCCATTTACTTTCTCTGCTGTTATGATCACCATCATCATCACCCTGACTTTGCCCACTGCACGGTAACGGGCTCTCCCATGCTTCTACAATTAACCCTGTTGTTTGCCAGCAGCGGCCATCATATCCCTCCAAACTTCTTAATCTCATCCGCCCACCTAACTTTCTGCCGCCCCTGCAACGCCTGTCTTCACTTAGAATCCACTCCGTTGCATTTAAGTCCCAGCGGTTATCTTTCGTTCGTATTACAGGTCCTCCCAAGACCATTGCTTCATCTGGCATATTCGCCGAATTTCATACGCATTCCGGACGTCCCTTAGTTTCGTGTGATACACCTAGACATATTGATTTGCTCAGATACAATATTTTTTATAATTCTAACAGAAAGTGGCGACCTGAATTCTGAGGTTATTACGCAGAATGAAGTGCCACTGCATTTCTTTTCAGTGTGCCGCCACGGTTGCACCATAGTTGCCGTGACCGGCTGTGGCTTGTATCATGGTGGCGGTGGTCGCATTTCGATGGATCCAGAATGGTAAAGGCTCTTTGATTGCGTGACGCCACTGCACGTTAAAGAATCCCTTGTGATCAAAATCATTCGGAACTTCCACTACTGCGTCCCTAATAACGCTAGTCGTTTCTGAACGTAAACCCCATAAAACACAACAAAACGGAAATTATTGTGCTTCGAAATGATGTAACCAGTGTACGCTCTAAAAGTAAAATGTGGCCAGGAAATATGAATAATGCTTTCTGATGGTCATATCTGCTGCCTAGAGATTCATAAAGTGCGCAACCATCAGATACCGCCGCAGATATTGTAGTTCCTTTATGCACAATGGCGCCCAAAACGCTATCCACTTCGGAGAGCTATCTGGACTGCATTTGAAAGCCGGGGAGCCCAAATTACATCACGGACTGTCAGCGCAATACGGCTGAACATTCAATGTTCGCGCTTGAAAAATTTCTTGATTTTTCGAGTGCTCGTCGATGTGGTATATTTTGTCGATCTGTCCATTGACCGTATGTTGTTTGGCATCAGTTCCTTTAGTCCAATGTGCCAAATCGTGTGGCATTTTTGCACCTTTGCACGAACACGTTGCCGAACGCGAAAGTACGATAATTACTGATTTTACTTTACGTGCACATTTAATCAACGTTGATTCCAGATGTTGCATCCCGTCCCAAATACCCTCCTGCGAGTTCTGTTCTGCGATCGCAGTCTACCTCTTGATCCGGATGTGTGAACCACTGACATTGGAAGCACCAGGGGAATTCGCTGTCTACGAACAAAGGAAATTCTGTTCCGTGTGAGAACCCTGACATAACAGGAGAGCCCTTCAGATGAAACCTCTGTCCGTACACTTCTACAAGACATGCGGATATTATGAGACATAACGAATTGCACAACACAAAAGAGAAATTTAAATGCTGCCTGTGCCCAAAAGGGTTTCCATCTTCCTTCAAACTTAAAATGCACGTATGCACTCACACTGCGGAGAAAACACAAATTGGACCAGTGCCTATACGCAACTGCTTCATGTAGCGATCTATTTTGACACAAGCGTACGGACACAGGCGATAAACCCTACAAGTACGACAAGTGCATTTATGCAGCGTCTACAAGTAGCCACTTAGCTGGGCGCAAGCGTAGGCACACAGGCAAAAAAAACCCACAAATATGAGGTGTGTTCGTATTTGACGACGCAGAAAAAGCATTTACGCCCTCACATGCCTACGCATAAATGTGTTGAAGGCTTTCATTGTACTCAATGTTTCTTCGTGTGGTCAAGTATGCAGATCCTTAAACAGCACCTCTCCGGCCGCAGGGAGTAAATTATTTAATAATACGCGCGTGTGATGATGCTGGGTAGTGGCACATGCCTCCTGACAGAAATAATTATCTATTCATTGCAAACATGCGAGAATTATTATGTTATATGTAAGGTTTACATCTCGCATTTCTGAACTAAATTCTTTCGACGAGGCGGCGTAAGCAAGACCTTTGCAGGTTCGAGTCATTAACATCTCATTAATGCACGATGTTTTAGACGTAGACAAAGCGCATCAAGTTCTCCGGTTTTATTGCTGAACAGCCAGTTTGTGTGTATTGTGGATAAATTTGATACCAGTAAAGTGGAGACTGCGAATGCCCGACCGCGGCGGCTGCGTTTTTATGGAGGAAAAACGCTAAGGCGCCCGTGTGCTGTGCGATGTCAGTGCACGTTAAAGATCCCCAGGTGGTCGAAATTATTCCGGAGCCCTCCACTACGGCACCTCTCTCTTCCTTTCTTCTTTCACTCCCTCCTTTACCCTTCCTTTACGGCGCGGTTCAGGTGTCCAACGATATATGAGACAGATACTGCGCCATTTCCTTTCCCCCCCAAAAGCAATTATTATTAATGCCGCTGTCGTTCAGCGCAAGCTCTTTCAATACTTCAGAGCGCAACTTATCGCAAACAATAGTTCTCTATATTTAGTGCATTTATTCACAAAATTCGGTATAATTACAGCATATCATAAGCGGTGTCGTAGCGAAGTTCAAAAGCAACCCATCAAGCATTTCGCGCACCTGATGTTGAACCAGATAAACCGTTTGGCAAGCCGTTACGCATTAGACGTGGTTCTTTTTGAGCCGCATGAGAGTCCGGTTAGATTTTTCCATCATATTAGAAGGAACATTGTTTAGAAATTAGGTAAGCCTTTTCAAAGATGCTCACTCTGCTCATGCGCGAAATATCATTCTTGCCGGACCAGCCTTGTTCATCTCATGCCTTCGTTGTTCAAGGACCCCTGATCTTCCCTTATGGGATAATACGTACAAAAACTTTAGTTCGAATAACTAAAACCTAAATGTCATTGCGCATCACCGTCTTTTTGCGGATTACTGATTGAGTGCATGCGTAGTATTGACGAGCGCGGGAAGTGAGCAATATGCTGAGGTGACTGTAATCATGAGAAGGAAACCAGTAGATAAACGGTCGACAAGTACGCGAGCAATAAACATGGACGCCTGAAAATTTTCATCTGATGTCCGATCCCTCTGTAATCAAAGAATTCTGCATTTAAATATATCGCAAAAGCGGGCATTCAATATCATGGTACGTATATTCCGCGGGCTCGCAGCCAATGCCTTTGTTTGGAACCCAACTTAAACAACACACGACATCGCGCCTGGCTTACTGGACAAGCGAAAGAGAAAGGATCGTCTTCTGAAAAGGGCAACACCACAATGTTGCGAACTACCATTGAAGGGCTGCATAACACAATTGAGGCCGATGATTTCATTTAAATTGTCATTAGGTACACATTTTGACGGACTACGACAAGCCGATTGCCTCCTAAGGACAGCATCTCCGGCTTGTAAGACTGTCACATATATTAAGGAGCCTAAATTAGGTTTTTAAGGAAAAAGGTGTGCAGAAGACGCGAGTTAACCGAAGAATAAAGAAGGGGAAGAAGAAGCATTCGTTGAGGTGGAGATAGATGATTGGTGGAGTAGCATTCGGTGAGGTGGAGAGAGATGATTGGTGGGGAAGAGAAGAAGACGACGACAAGGCTTACGTGGACTAACACCGAGGCTATAAAGGGGCGAGTGAGAGCGAGGCACAGGGGGGAACAGCAGAGAAGCGGAGGCTCCGGCAGTTCAGGGACACTTCGGCTGAAAGAGTGCGACGCCGGCTACTGCTCCGGTGAGCTCGCGTTCTACGACATCGCATCGTGGACTTCCTGCCGTGCCTGAGCCCGTTCCGGGGAGTCAACAGAGGACGCTACCACCTGCTAGGGCCAGGGGTGTCTCCAGCGCTGTTGCCACCCATCCTGGTGGTGCCCACAACGCCAACAACACCGGCATCATCTCCACGGGCGCTTGGACCGGAAGCTTGTACGACACAGCCAGCGACGCCGCCAGCGACGCCAGCCCAAGCTCGTCGAACGCCACAGCGACGCAAGCCCAAGCACGTCGAACGCCGTCTCGACGCCGCCTACTGGATCCATACAACGCCGCAGCCGCACCGAACCAACCGTGAGCACGAACGCCGACCGCTAATAGTAGAACGCTAGCAGTAGACGCTGGTAGCAGTGTGCGCGGGTCGTGTGTATTTATAGTTTATGCGTTGTGTGTTAGTTTTCCTAGTTTTGTGTTCTAGTATGTGTGTCACGTAGGGTGGATTAAATGTGCGTTTGTGTGGGTACGTCTGTCGCCTAGTCCATTCTTTCGGTCCGAGTGTTCTCCGGGGAGATCCGTGACAAAGACAAGGGTGAAATGTCGGCCAATTCAGGAAAAGGCGTAAACGAGAAGAAAAAATGAACAGGCGGTTACAATGAATTTTCTAAACAATACATTGGTGCCTAGGTGGCACCCTTCGTTTTTTCTCTCATGTCACGCTTCATCCTCTCGTTCCTATTGGGAGAGAGAGGGGTGCGCTAACCCTGGCGAGAACGCTCCAGCGTCGCTATTATACCCCTCTCCCTTCGTAACAAGATCTTATCCAACATAAGCTTCCACTCCAGCTTTTTCTATTTCCTTCCCCCTCCCTTCATCTATATCAAGTCGTTATAGCCTCCGTGGAGAGATCAGGATTGATTTCAAAATGTAAGCTGGAAATGTCACCGAGAAACGATTTCATGGACGCAGGGATGGTTTACTTATACGCGCAAGATGCTGTTTTGACGCGCAAGGCAGCAAGCAAGTCGAGAAATGAAGACGAGAAAACATCTAGCCAGGAGATGGCTAAAGGCTCGCCAACTGCCATCAAGTTTAGCCGCGATACTGCGCCACTATAGGAGGTAGTAGTGTGGCATTACTCCCTCTCTCTGAAAGGCACCGACTCGGTGCGGCAGTAATGGGAGACAGGACAACAAAGGTTAGTCGCACGTGTCTGGCGTGCGGTGTCGGCGCGCGCGAGGGGCTAGCAGGCGTGGTACGGCTTCATCCGGGCGACGTGGACAACATCGGAGGGCGGCCGTCTGGAAGAGCGAACGGTTCCCTGGGATGAAACTTCGTAGGTGACTTTACTGAGTTTGCGGAGCACCTCGTAGGGGCCAATGTATCGGCGTAGAAGCTTCACAGAGTGCCCTTGCATGCTGATTGGGCTCCCCACCCAGACTTGTTCGCCGCATTGGTAACGCACATTTCGGTGGCGGAGGTTATAGCGCCGAACGTCCAGAGCTTGCTGGTGCCGGATGCGCTCTCTAGCTAGTTGGCGGGCGGCCTCAGAGTAACGAACCAATTGGGCAGCGTTCATTACAGAGGAGATAGGGCTAGCTGGAAGAAGCACTGCGTCCAGCATGATTGTGGCTTCAAGGAGTGATACGTGTCGTTTCCTGAACTACAGTATTATAGGCAAATATGACGTAAGGGAGTATGTCGTCCCATTTCCGGTGGTCCGCGTCGACATACATGGAAATCATGCTGGCGATCATCTTGTTGACCCATTCGGTGAGGCCGTTGGTTTGAGGGTGGTAAGCGGTTGTCTTGCGGTGACTGGTGCCACTCAGGAGCATAACCTCCTGCGTAAGTGCCGAGGTGAACGCTGTTCCTCTTCCAGCTAAAACGATGGTGTGTGCCTGCAATGAATTTGGTTCCATGCTGCAAAGAATTTGGTTAAAAAAATTAGGCGCCTGATTACGTGGCCACAGAACTTACCAGGGACTGAAATAAACCAAGAAAGAAATGTACATGTTATTTAGAGAGGAGTGAAACTTTTTCTTTTTTAGCACATCGTACAAAGCAAGGCGGAGCAAGCGATGATTCAGAGCAAGGTGGTTAAGCACCTTCATTTTCACTCTCCTATGCGCGTACTGCAGTTCCAGCGAAAATAGTAAATAGAAAGAAGCTATGACTGCACTGAACTATTCCGTGTGAATGAAAAAAAATCCACACCAACACCGCAAAAGACTTTTGTTTGAGAGTGCAATTTCGTAGAAGCATGTTTAGCGCTGCAGCCAATTCTTTGAAACCTCACTGAGCTGAAATCTCGAAATTCGTTCCGAAAAAGTAGGCTTGGAATTCAACAGTCTTACTAGGCATAATTCCTACATGTTTTACCCTACACCCTGATCAACCGGTACACTTGGGGCTGGTAATGAAAATGCTGACTGCGGTACCACGGTTCCGGCTGTACCGGCGGCCTCCCGCGGGGCTCGGCCAGTGCCCCTTTGTGAGCGCAATATACAGTGTGTTTCACCTAAGACTATACACAATTTTTAAAAATAGGCTTTTTGAGTTATAACACCACTTTTTTCGGCATAGTATTTTTGGTGGTGTAGAATATCGCGGCGACGCGGCGACGGAGGTGTGCGGAACCTGCGTTTCGTGTTCGCTTCGTGTACCCCCAGACCACGGAAATCGCGTCTCCTCCCGGTATCTTCATCACAGGAAGTAGCTCTTTAAAACGGGAAATCATAACGGGCTGCACAGACAAAAAAACATTAACCCGGAGTACAGTTCAGGCCACCACCCTCGCCCTCAGACAGCACATCTTGTCCTCCCTCAAACTCATCTCATATCTTCCCTCCTTCGCCCTCTAATCACCATGTCTTTCCTCTCTCACCCTCGTTCTCACGAATTTTCATGCGCCCATCCTCTCTCACTCTCATCTCAACGAGTTAAATCTTCACGAGGTGAGGGTGAGGACGCCCTCATGAGGTCTCGCCCTCATGAGGATGCCCATCTCTGCTACTGCCACGGAACGCGCGCACCACAACAGCTGCGAGCATGCCACACGCGAGAAAAACAAATCTCAGGAATTGCTTAGAAGGTTGGGTTAAGAGCGTCGTTTGTGGGAGCCGAGCAAATAATCTCCTTTCTATGTTGGCCGGCTCACGAGCTTGTCAACACTGCGCCGCAGGAAACTATGACGCATTTGTCACGCTATGCGTAGCTGGTCTCTTTAGGAAGGCTTCAACGCCGGTGTTAATCGCCCAGAAGCTTGTTTCCCCCTCCCTCGCCCCAACCATCCCCTTCTCTCTTGAAGAAAGCAAGTCCGCATTTCCTTGCGAACATTAGACTTTAGGTTTGCAACTTCGCAGTACTTTTACATTCGTCGCCCATATATAAATTCCAGATTGACTGTAAAGTAGCAGGCTTTTTAAAGTTCTGCCTATGGCTCCTTCTTCCCTTTAGCTGTATACGGAGGTTTTTTGTGGTAGAATATTTAGCTGTGTTTAGTAATATATTCACCGGAACATCAAGCTTATAAACTTCTAATCGCATTTTCGAAAGTCCTACCGTCTTTTTTTTTCTTTATTTAAGCATCTGAAGTGGGTTTCTAGCCAAATTCAACCTTCTCCGCCGTAGATACTAATCTCGGAATCTGCACAAAATTTTGGCTGTGAATTGCGCACAGCTGAATGTGCCTTTGGGGTGTGTTTGTAGTACTTTATACAAACATATCCATGAATGTTTATAATCTGACATGCAATAGAGCCTATGAACAATATCTCTTCTCTGGTCGTGTCGCAGCTTTATGAAAATTAGAGTTAACTTGAGTACCGTCTTTTGCAAAAGTTTACAATCCACCACGCCGTTCATTTCAATGGCTCGGTGGACTGTAAACTTTCACAACAGATGTTGCATCCACCCAGTTATATCGAATCAGATAAACCATTTGCGCTGCCGTCGCGGTTTGGCACATAAGTTCACGAAACTAAGGCCAGCATTTGTCGAAAAAACCTGATCTTGGGAACAGTTGTTTATAAAGTTATGAAAATACTTTAAAGGTGTGTTGTGTTGTGATTTATGGCACATAGTCAACTCAGGCCATCATGCGCACAACTCAAGGTAAAGGAATATATCGATAGTGTAGGCGGCGGAAAACATTGTTTTGCATGACCTTATGATAAAAGAAGAAAAATTTTTTGAATGCTTAATGTAAGAGTTTTAAAGAAGGTCGGGTAGTCTCAGCAGGCATTCTTGGCTGGGCAAGGGTGTTGAGCCTCCCAACCAGTAAAACAATACGTAAGCCTTCCTCTCATGAATGAGAATGTGGCTGAGGTGTATCAAAAAATAAAGTGAAAAAGTGGGGAAAAAATTAGTGTGCTGAAAAAACCTGCTTCTCTTAAAAAGCTAAAAACACAAGGTGTGCCAACAATGCCATCTTCACTCCAAAGCAATAATTGTTGTAAAATGATATGTGTTCATTATAAAACTGAGTAAAATATATTTGCCTAATTTTATCAAGTTTTGTGCATGAGTATAAAATATGATTAATTGATAGGTCATCTCCGCATTTTTCACATACCGGTATTTCTTTATTAGTCAATAGAAAATTGTGTGTGATGTGTGTGTGGTCTATATGGAGACGACATAAAATAACTTCAATGAAACGCTCTTCGTGCTGACATAATTTCCGCTCACCAAGGAGTGACTTTACCAGGTGCAGTTTGTTGTTTACTTCATTGTTCCTCGCTGTCTGCCAGTTTTTCCTTAAGTTATGTTTTACTAATTCTCTGCACTCCTTATAAGGCATACCTACTGTTTTTATTTCCTTGCCGTGAGCTTGAGCAGCGCACAAATCTGCTCTCTCATTGCCTTTTATTGCCACAAATTTCGGGACCCAGCAGAATTTTATATTTTGTCGTTGAGCAGTGGCAGTTACAATGTTGTGTATGATGGAATCAAGCAGAGGGGTGCTTGCATTTTTAAAATGGAGAGCTGTAAGTACACTTAAGGAGACTATGCAAATAATAAGAGTCTTTGCGGTTGTGGGGTTAAATTGGGGAGATAAGTACGTTCTCCCCACTCAATCGCGGCTGACACGGTTCAAAGCCGCCCGGACCCCACCCCGCGGTCGCTTACGCTACCGAGCACTCGCCGACCACGGCGGGCCTTGTTCTGGTGGAACAAAGGAACGACACATTGGCTGACACAAACAGGCATTTATTGCTACAGCAACAATAACGCCAGCTAGCAACAAGGTACGCTAATGAATCGAGGTCGTCCGACTTACCAGCAAGGTTCCGAGCGAATGTTCGCCCGCGCTAGGGCAAGGGATATATACTGCGAAGGCCGGACGGGACGAGTACGGGAGCCTGTATCCCTGTCGCTTCCTCGCCCCGCCGGCGAAGAGCGGAGACGCGAGCGACGCGTCCGCCCGCGCCGACGATCCCAGCCGAAGCCCCTCTCCCGCGCGCGGGCTTTGGCAGTCTCCGCGCAGCGATGCTGGCGCCCTCTCTTGCCAGTTAATGTAACTCACAAGGGAATGCGCTCAGCCTCGAGGTGAGACTGCCGCTGCATGGTGCCTCGCGGGAAAGCAAACTCAGGGGGCTGCAGGGCAGGTCCCCACATCCCCCCACCCTAAATAGACCCACGCGCCTGAAAGTACATGCTATGGAGGAGTCTCCTGGTCTTCATGTCCTTGAGGCACGTCTTGCAGCGGAGGTCACGCCGACAGCGTCCACGCAAACTTCCGCGGTATTCCGAAGGCGGCGTGAATGTCTCCGCTGGGACGACTCGCATGGCCCGCGGACTACCGTGTCCACAGGCCCGCGAATCAAAGGCCGGTGGGAAAACTGCAGGCCAGGATCCTGCAGTAGTCAACAGGGCAGCAGCAGCCGGAGGTGACTGCTGACTGGTCTCGCCACAGCTGCCCCGGATGGATGCGGCGAACAGAATACAGGCCGCTCCGTCGCAGCAGGTGGCATCGAGACGATGTGCACCGGACAGCATGCCTGGGTGGCTCCACCGAATCTGCAAAATTGCCGAAACGCTCTCGGCGTGCCGTTAACATAGGTTACGGGAGGGGAAACGGCATCCGCAAGGGCCTCGTGGCACAATACCTAACTCGCTAGCAAAACGTGTCGGCGGCTGTGCAAACGCAAAGTTCGAGTGAACAAAGCCCTTTCTTGAGATGAACGAGACTGCTCAGTTCGTGCGAGGTTACAAACAAAAAAACGGGCGGGCAGCCATGTGCGTCCCCTCTCAACGACACGGTCCGGTGGTCGTGTCTCTTTTAACGTGGTGCAGGCAGCTTCGAAAAGCCTCAGGTCTAACTACCACTCCGACAACGACCGTGACCACAACAAAGACCCGAAACGGGTTATGTGCGTGCAGCCACGAGGAGACGTCATCTTTGTGGGGTGGTCCTACCCCGCTCACTGCACAAAGCAGCTTCTGAGCGGTCGGCGCCCACCGTATCGGACGGTGTCAGAGCGCCCGGTGCCGAACTGCAATACCAGCGAGCTCGTAGCGGCACCCGTGGCCCCAAGCCACCCGGCTCCCGGAGCCGCGACTCTCAGAGTCGAAAAAGAGACAGTAGAGAAAATATATACGGAAACTCGGACCACCCACGCGGCTTCCGTACTCACTCGCTTCGGGCTCGGCGACTCTTCGGGCGCTAGGCCTGGCGCTCCCTCGATGCGGACCAAGTGATTCTCGCGAAGAATCTCCAGGGAAACAATGTGCTGAGCATGCCGAAAAGTTCAAACATGCTGCAGCGCAATACACCTCGCACTCAAGAAAGCATGCCGCAGGTCCTAGCGATCAAAATTCACCCTAGGCCTAGCACTTGTCAAGTCCGGACAAAGAGCGTTCCTCGAACCGAACCGACAGTCGTCCAATGTTCCAAGAGCAGGCCCCACGTTGGGCTGCCAGATGTGGGGTTGAATTGGGGAGATAAGTACGTTCTCCCCACTAAGTCGCGGCTGACATGGTTCAAAGCCGCCCGGACCCCACACCGTGATGGCGTACGCTACCGAGCGCTCGCCGACCACGGCGGGCCTTGCTCTGGGGGAACAAAGGAACGACACATTGGCTGACACAAACAGGCATTTATTGCTACAGCAACAATAACGCCAGCTAGCAACAAGGTACGCTAATGAATCGAGGTCGTCCGACTCACCAGCAAGGTACCGAAGGAATGTTTGCCCGCGCTAGGGCAAGGGATATATACTCCGAAGGCCGGACGGGACGAGTACGGGAGCCTGTCTCCTCGTCGCTTCCTCGCCCCGCCGGCGAAGATCGGAGCCGCGAGCGACGCTTCCGCTCGCGCCGACGATCCCAGCCGAAGCCCCTCTCCCGCGCGCGGGCTTTGGCAGTCTCCGCGCAGCGATGCTGGCGCCTTATCTTGCTAGTTAATGTAACTCACAAGGGAATGCGCTCAGCCTCGAGGTGAGACCGCCAATGCACGGCGCCTCGCGGGAAAGCAAACTCAGGGGGCTGCAGGGCAGGTCCCCACACGGTTTGTGGAAAACCTGTTCCCCCTCCGTTTCACGCAGCCCATCTTCATCGTCGGCCGTCAGGACAGCACGGGTTGGGCGAGGAAGGAAGTCTGCCTCATGGGGGAAAGGCAACGGTGACGGGAGCTCCACCTCGTAGGTTACGCGGAATTCTGTGCGACCGGACAGAACTCTTCGGGATCCGGCCAGCGTCACGAGCGGTTGCAGCCGAAGGCTCTCCTCATCTTCCGCGGCAGGCGCCGGAGGATCCGTTGTGCGTTGCCGCTGTACTACTTCCGGTTTCAGGCAGCGAAGCGCGCGCAGCAAACGCGCGCTCTCGGCACGTTCCCGGTCAAATTCTAGGGAATGACTTTGCCCCAAGAATGCGGCGCGCATGGCAAAACCCGGCCGCCATTATCTGCGCATAAAAGCGTTCGCCGCCTATACCTCCGAAGTCGCGCCCCTGCGCCAACCGGCAAGTCGGAAGTCCTTCTTACGTAGAATTCTATTTCCGAGGAATGCCTAGTTGATGTTTTCTAGCTAGCTGGCCCGCTCTGTGTATTATTTGCAAGTGCAATAAATAGCATATGAGTTTTCACGCTGTGCCGTCCTCTTCCTTTGTTTCCCTCGAGCGCGAACCCCTCCGCGCTTAGCGAACAGGAAGGCTGCATGCGAAAGTTTTTGCCCCTCCATATTTCCACCATGGCGCCCAACGTGGGGCAAGCTCTTGGGACGAGAAACGACAGTCAGTTCTGTTCGTGAAATTCCCGCCCAGATTAAGAGCAGCGTTAGGCCTGACCCGAATTCGGAGTTGCTAGCAAGGCTAAGATGCTTAATAATAATTAATAATTGGTTTTTGGGGGAAGGAAATGGCGCAGTATCTGTCTCATATATTGTTGGACACCTGAACCGCGCCGCAACGAAAGTGGTAGAGGAGAGAGTGAAAGACGAAAGGAAGAAAGAGGTGCCGTAGTGGAGGGCTCCGTAATAATTTCGACCACCTGGGGATCTTTAATGTGCACTGACATCGCACAGCACACGGGCGCCTTACCGTTTTTCCTCCATAAAAACGCAGCAGCCGTGGTCGGGTTCGAACCGCGGCGGCTGCGTTTTTATGGAGGAAAAACGCTAAGGCGCCCGTGTGCTGTTCGATGTCAGTGCATTCTTGATAGCAATATGAGCGTAATAGCAGCGTGGGAGAATTGCCGTGCATGTTACTCTTTTGATGAGCACTTCATTGGTGCACCTTTGGAAGGTTATCTACGAGTTCCGCACATGGAAAGCGAAACCAAGACGTCCACGTAGAACAGTAAGCCAGAAGCGAGTGAATGCGGAAGTCTGAAGGTTGGCCCGATTTTTCTTGTACATAGTTGTAAAAATTCTGTTTTCTATCTCTTCGGCTCTGGGAGTCGGGTGCCGTAATCAGCTTATTTGGAGTGCAGTCGTGATTGCAGAAAAAACACCGGGGCGCTGCGACATCGCGAGAAGCGCTGGGGGCTGTTCGCGTTAGGGTCACCTTGGCAGAATCGTATCTCCTCGTGGCGTTGTGTTCTAGCTATTATCGTTGGCTCTTTGTTGGCACCCGCAAGTGTCAAAGCGAGTAGGCCTAAGGCTCTTCGGGAGCTGCCTGTAGTTTTTGGCAAGACATAGGCGCACCGTGGCACAAGCACGCGCAAACGGGTTTACTTGTGTTATATATAACCTCGCTAGAGCCAAGTGGTCTTGCTGAACTACAGAACGCGGACTTTGTTCGACCGAACTTGGTAATTTTATGGGCTGCGCAGTGAATTTATAACTTTGCAGAACCAGAGAGGCTAACGCAGTTCAAGTGTGCTTAAACCCACCATGCAGGAAAGCGAACCGCGAATGTGCTTCGACCGAAGAGAGCCAGCTACGTTCAAATGAACCGAGTGTTTGGGCGGTGCCGGGTAGAATTGTTTGGTACTCGCATTGCTCCGCATTTTACCAAACGGTCAGTTTACGCAGTCTTCATTGTTTTTGATTCGAACTCTTGGAGATCATAGGAGTGATATGCAGAGTTCAAGAGAAGCTGCCCCGGCCTGCTGCCCATTGTATGGGTCCCTGCCTGCTGTCTTGCGGCCGTAGGTCATCGAGCTACGGAATCTCCGGCCAGCAGTTTGCTGCGGCTACGACAGCGGCCGGGGGGGGGGGGGGGGGGCGGCCCCTCTGCCTTCCAACAAAGGCGCGTCGGCGCGAACAACACACTCCCGGCACGCTAATTTTGGATGCCTGCCGCGGGTCAAGGACGGGTGCCCGGTGACCTTGTTGCTCGTCAGATGGCCCCGGCACCCCACCTCTACAAGTTGGATTGCAGTCAGCATTTCAGCGCTCGTGGCCCCTTTGTCGATGGCATCCATGGACGGGTTCAACCGTAGGCCGACATTTAAGGAGGGAGGGATGTAGAAAAACTGTTCCTCCCTCCGTTTCGACGCGGCCCTACTTCATCGTCGGCCGTCAGGACCGCACAGGATGGGCGAGGAGGGAAGTCTTCCTCATGGGGGAAAGGGTACGGCGACGGGAGCGCCACCTATTAGGTTACGTTGAATTCTGCGGGACCGGAGAGTCACGTATACGACCGGCGTCACGACCGGTTGCAGCCGCACGTTCTCGTCACCGTCCGCGGCAGGCGCAAGGAGGTCCGTTTTGCCTTGCCGCTAGGCTTCTGGTTCCAGGCAGCAAATGCGCGCTCTCGCACCTGCCCCGGCAAATGCTAGGGAATGGCTTTGCCCCAAGAATGCGGCGCGCACGGGAAAACCTGGCAGCCATTGTCGGCGCATACAAACGTTCGCCGCAGATTCCTCCGATGTCACGGCCATGCCTAGCCGTTAAGTCGGAATTCCTTATGTAGTCTTCTACTTCCGAGAAATGCCTCGTTGATGATTTGTAGCTAGCTGGCCCGCCCTGTGTGTTATTTGCAAGTGTAATAAATAACGTATGAGTGTTCTCGCTGTGTCGTCCCCTCCCTTTGTTTCCCTCGAGCACGAACCCCTCCGCGCTTCATCCATGCAGTGGGAGTGCGGGCTGAGCGGAAGGCTGCCCCCCCCCCCCCCCCTATATTTCCACAGGTTCTCGCTCAGTATTTTTCTATGGCCACACATACCGCGTAGCAATCCGCGATGACTATGGATGAACTGTCGTAGTCGCACTGTTTCTACCGAATTCCCTAGCACCACCGCGCTTCCTAAGTAACTATCTGTTTTTGATCCATCAGGATAAAATTGGGTACAACTTCTGCATTTTTCTTCGAGGGCAAGGAATTCTTGTATTATTTGTTGTTGTGGAGTTTGTTTTTTACGAAACTGTGTAAGGGTGAAGTCACAGATTGTAGGAAAATATTACCATCGAGGCAGTATATCTCGTCTTCGAGGAATACCAGGTAATGTATCTAGTACTGCGAGGTTTTGGCACATCACTTAAAAACGCAGGAAGATTGTTTGCTTTTAAACAGGAGGAGCTCATTGTTATTAAACAGAATTCTGGATGGGCACTTCATTATTATGGGGTAAAATATTTGTTTGGGCATCGAGCAAATTTTTAATATGTATGAGCATGTGAGCATGGTTCTTCTGTCTGTAAGCGACGGTTCGTTGGTTTCAACATAAGGACTGTTTATAGGTGGTGCCCTGTAAGCACCAGTTGAAAGACGTAGACCTATATAGTGTACTTGGGTCTAGTCGTTTGAAGTACGAGGACCTTGCTGAACCATATATTATACTACGATAGTCTAAGCAGGATCGTACCACAGAGCGATAAATTTTTAGAAGCTTACACTGTCAGAACCCAAGTCTTTATGTGAATAAACTTTCAGTATGTTCAGTGACCGGAAAGTTTTCTTTTTTAGCCTGTTAATATGAGGCAGGAAAGTTAGTTTTTGTGAAATGTTTTGCCTAAAAATTTGTGTTCATTTTTTACAGGCTACTCGGTTTTGTTCAGATATAGGGATGGATCCGCCTGTAATCCTTGTTTGGGTGAAAAAATAAAGGGTACTGTTTTCTGCGCTGAGAACCCGAAGCCATTTCTGTCTGCCCATGATACCAGTTTGTTTATTGTTAATACTATTTGCGTTTCGCATGTAGATGTGTTGGAGGTTGTGCAAGCTATCTGGATGTTGTCTACATAAAGTTAATACATAACGGACCTTGGTATTAATTTAATAAGAGAGTTGATTTCTTAAAATAAGGAGAGTTGTGCTTAAAATAACACTCTTCGGGTACTCCATTTTCCTGAATAAAATTCCTCGAAAGTGTTGTGCCAAGGCGGACAGTAAAAGCACGATTAGACAAAATCTTTAAGGGAGTTAAGCATTCTGCCAAGGATGCCTAGCCCAGCTAAGTCCTGAAGAATCCTGAACCTCCAGGTTGTATCATATGCTTTTTCTAAATCGATAAATACAGCAAGACAGTGTTGCTTGTGTATGAAAGCTTCTCTGACCGTATTTTCAAGATGAACTAAGTGGTCGGTAGTGGAGCATGCCTTTTCAAAACCACATTGGCGGGTATTCAAAAGCTCCCGGTCTTCTAACCCGAAAGTTAGTCTCATATTCAATACACTTTTAAAAGATTTCGCTAGAAAGCTTGTCAGAGCTATGGGACTATAGCTGCTAAGAAGGGTAGGCGGTTTTCCGGGTTTTAAAAATGGGACAATGATGGCCTTCGTCCAGGCTCCGGGAATTTTCGCGGATACCCAAACTTTGTTAAAAAATCTTAAAATGCCTCTACAGCCTGTTCAAAGAGGTGGGCTAACATTTGAAAATGTATTTCGTCAGGGCCGCATGCAGTTTGCTTACAGGCAGACTGTGCTTTACTCATTTCTTGAACTTTAAGTAAACTAATATAGGAATAATTTGTGCCGCCACTTGTTGGCAGTCTTCATTTTTCAGCCGCGTTTTTGTACATTAGAAATGAATCTGTGTGGTGAGATGAACTGGAGACTGCAGAAAACTATTCACCCAAAATGTCTGCCTGTCCTTTTAAATTTGTCTGCATACCAGGGCCTGACATAAAAAGAACTGTGAATGGGGAGTAGCTGCCTTTTATCTTTTTAACCATCTGCCACGTTTTGTTCGATGTGGTTGAGCTGTTTATAGGCGACACGTAACCTTGCCATGAATTTTTTCAACATTACGGCTAATATATCTTGCTTTTGGTCAGGACTTTTTGAAGTTGATGAAATTCTCTTGCGTTGGATATCTGCGAAAAATTCCCCAGGCTTTCTTCTGCCTCCTGTTAAGGTCTTGGCATTCTTGTGTGTATCAAGTTTTGTGATTTTGTTTTACTACAGCAGACTGAAAAATTGCTATGCATTCAGCGGGTAAAATACCATTTGTGATAGAATCATTTAGTTCGTTTATACAGAGATTATCTGAAACTATTTTATCTAGGCTGGCCCTTTCCCAATAGAGTGCCCAGTAGGCTAAATGTAACTTCCAACGCCGTGGTCTCGTTGGGATGACTTGCGATGGGGATGTTAGGCTGACACATACAGGGAAGTGATTCCTGCCGTATTTATTTATTCAAACACCCAAAGGGCCCCAAGGCATTAAAGAGGGGAGTGGGGAAGACATTCATTGCGTAAGATACAGTGCAACAGAAAAACAAATAGAAGAAATGAAACGCGGCAAAAATTAACAAAACTAAACACAAAAAATAAGGCAAAAGAAGGCAAAGGGGAAAAATAAGAAATCTCCCCCAAAGCAGGAGAACATTTCCGTCATGCAGACAAAATGAACGCAAATTAAGACTGACTAAAATCTACAAATAGATATTACATAGGGCAGTCTTAAAATAACTTGGGTCAGTATTGTCGACAATATGCCTGGGAAGGTGATTCCAACTGCCAGGAGTGTTGGGAACAAAAAATAATAATAATAATAATTGGTTTTTGGTGGAAAGGAAATGGCGCAGTATCTGTCTCATATATCGTTGGACACCTAAACCGCGCCGTAAGGGAAGGGATAAAGGAGGGAGTGAAAGAAGAAAGAGAGAAATAGGTGCCGTAGTGGAGGGCTCCGGAATAGGCACAGTTTCAAGAGGAGTAATATTGAGGTCGTAAGTGGCTATTCCAGTGTTACGTCGAGAAACACGCACATGTTTACACTTATTGATGTTAAGTTCCATGTGCCATAATTTACACCATACAAAAACATTGTTAATATCAGATCGAAGGACAAAAGTGTGAGAGTCAGTGATAATTTTTCATTAAGTAACACAATCTTCAGCGAAAAGGCAAACAGAAGAAGCAATGCTGTTAGGCAAGTCATTAATATGTATGAAAAAAAGTAGAGGCCCACGGACAGAACCCGAGGGAACGCCTGAGCCCACTAGACAGGAACGATATTTGGATTTATTAGCTGTCCCGTATTGAGAACGATTAGTAAGGAAAGACTGAAGCCACGAAATGATGTTAGAGTCGAGCTTGAGATTATTTATTTAAAAAGTAGTAATTGGTGAAAAAATAGGTCAAAGGCTTTGAAAAAATCGAGGAATATGCAGTCAGCCATGGAACTCCGGTCAATAATGAAATGAAGATCCTGTGTAAAGCATAGAAGCTGCGTCTCGCATGAGAATAATTTATGAACCCGTGTTGGCAATAACTGAAACAAAGATTTGACTCAAGAAAATTGGCATGGTGAGAGGAGATGACATGTTCCATGATTTTACAAGGGATCCTTAGAAGTGAAATGGGCCGATAATAATCAGGAGAATGTTTGACCCCAGCCTTTTGTAGGGAAACCACCTTGCCCACCTTCCAGTCGCTAGGAACACAGCCAGACTCAAAAGATTGTTGAAAGAGTTGAGCAAGAATAATAGCACTATACACTATGGTATTTTTCAAACGTTTGGAGTTGATGTTATCCACTCCACACGAAGATGACATCTTCAGCGGTTTACTTATTTTGTCGACGCCTCAGACGAATCCAAGACCTATACACGAAAGAAGTAGACAGAACGGAACAAACGCCGGAGGTGGACAAGCGCCTCCTTAAGCTATGGGAGGCGAGACGCGGGCTCACCAAGCGGTGGAAGAGACAAAAACTCAACAGGAAGCTAAAGAAGTAAATGGCCGATATCACCAAGCAAACGGAGCAGTACGCGACGCAGCTGGCCAGGCAGGGGTGGCAGCAATTCAGCAACTCGCTGAACGGCACCCTCAGCACGGCCAGAACGTGGCAGATCCTCAAGGCCCTCATGGACCCGAGCAAACACAAATCCGAAAGAAGAAAGTCGATACAGAGGCTGGTGCACCAAACGAAGGCACGGACGAACAACTACTCGAAGAGGTCCGAATCAAGTGCTACAGCAAAGATCAGGTCGACAGCTACCGAGAATACCGTGGCGAGGAGAACCCGGCCATGGACCGACCCATCACGAGAGAGGAGGTCGGCGAGGCGATAAGATCGGCCACGAAGAACACGGCGGCGGGGGCGGACAAGATCCGGAACTCGCTAATAAGAAACCTCAGTGACGATGCGATAGATCAGCTTACGACCTACCTCAACAAGCTCTGGCAAGAGGGAAGAGTGCCGGCGGAGGGGAAACACGCCGTCGTCGTGATGACTCCGAAACCGGGCAAGAAGCTCCAGATCGAGAACCTCTGGCCGAAATCTCTAACATCGTGCCTGGGCAAGCTGTACGAGAAAGTGATCACGAAGAGAATCCCGTCGCACCTGGAGAACGAACAATGGTACCCGGACAGCATGCACGGGTTCAGAGCCAGCCTTTCTACTCAAAACGTGCTGCTCCAACTCAAGGAGGAAGTGCTCGAGACGATGCCGAAGGCGGGCAAAAACGTCGTCATGGCCCTCGACTTAAAGGGGGTTTTCGATAACGTAAGCCACGCGGCCATCATGGAAGGCATCAACAGCACCAACTGCGGGAGGAGAACGCACGATTACGTCAGAGCCTTCTTGAGCGGCAGAACGGCGACCATGGGGCTGGGCGAGCTGAGAAGCGACGTCTTCCCCACGCCGTGCAAAGGCACACCCCAAGGATCCGTCATATCGCCCATCCTCTTCAACGTGGCAATGATTGGACTCGCAAGACGGCTCAAGGAGATCCAGGGCATCCAACACGCGATGTACGCTGACGACGTCACGATATGGGTCACCCAACGATCACTCGGGGAGAAGCAAGAAAAACTACAAGAAGCGGCAACTTGCGTAGAAAATTACACCAGAGAGAAGGGCCTAAGATGCTCGACGGAGAAGTCGGAACTCCTAAGGGTCGGCAAGCATCCCACCCAAGCGACACTGGAGGTCGTTCTCGAGGGACAGAACATCCCGAAAAAAAAACATAAGAATCCTGGGCATGTGGTTGCAAGGAAGCCGGAAATGCAGCCACACAATCAGCCTGCTAAACAAGGCGGTAGAGCAGGTGGGCCGTATGATGAACAGAGTCTCCCAAAATAGATACGGAATGAAGGAAGAAGACACTCTCAAGCTAGTAAACTGTTTAACTGTCAGCCGAGTCAAGTACTCCCTGCCGCACCACGCGACGACCAAGGCGGAAAGAGAGCAAGCCGACACCATTCTCAGGAAGGCATACAAGACTGCTCTGCACCTACCCAAGAACACGTCGAACGAAAAGTTGCTCCAGCTAGGCATCAGCAACACCTTCAGCGAGCTCTCCGAAGCTCTGCTGGGGACGCAAACCACGAGCCTCAGAGGCACCCCTACGGGACGAGCGCTCCTACTAAGGTTGGGTCAGGACACGAGCGGACTAGTAGACAGATACGCGGACGTACTGGACTACCTTAGGAAAACCAATAACGTGGGACCATTGCCGGAAAACATGGACCCCAATCTTCACGAAAACAGACGAAAAGCGAGGGCCGAGTGCGTAGAAAGAACGCTAGCCCAGATAGACAACACCGTATACACGGACGCTGCCGTATATCCGCGCGAGAGAGGACGCGTAGCCGCGACGGAGTGGTAAACAAGGAAGGAAACATGATCACGTGTGTCACGGCAAAGGTCGCCGGCACAGAAGAGGCCGAAGAGATTGCCGTTGCGCTGGCGGCAGCAGAAGGCTACAGAACGTGTCGATCTCTCAACATACTGACGGACTCGAAGGAGACATGCAGGAACTGCACGAGGGGCAGGATCAGCAGAACAGCCCTTAGAATGCTCAGCGGGGTAACCTCTGCCGAGGAGAAACCCAGGCATAACCTAATCTGGATCCCGGGCCACGCGGGCATAGGGGGGAACGAAAGAGCAGACAGCCTAGCTCGAGGTAACGCATTCCGAGCAGGGCAGTCAATTTCTCCGGAGCTCGGCCTACAGGCTTGCGAGGGGGGATACGCAGAGACCTTGAACTTGCATAGGGGAGCTAGAATTAGATATCCACCACCGCACAATGCCCTAACAAAGAAGGAAGCGACCGGCTGGCGCAGATTACAGACCAACTCCTTTCCTAACCTACAAATACATAATAAGATGTTCCCGACACAATATAGAGCCACCTGCCCTTGGTGCGGTGCCACACCTACACTTTACCATATCACGTGGGAGTGCGAACGCAACAAAGCATTCCACCAACACGAACACCCGTGTGCGGAGCAATGGGAGAGTCGGCTCACCAGCGGCGAGCTCACGACACAAAGGGCCTTAGTGCAGCACGCGAGTGGTGCAGCACGACTCAGTGGAGCCTTGGAATAGGAGCCCACCCTTGCTGACAAGAAGCCTCAAGTCGCCAGCGCCAGAGAAGACGACGGAGACTTCATAACCGCGAAACCCTTGAAAGATCCAATAAAGTTTTCACTCACTTACTCACTCGACGCCAACATAATATATAATAATGGGGTTCATAATCAAGAAGTCATGGGGTGGGTAATGAGGAATTGCGGAAATTAATTAGTTTGTAAATGAAGCTGTAAACACATCATTAAAACATCAGCACACATTTCACTGGGAATTACTTGATCAACTAAAGTTGGCGACGACATCCCATTTAAAATAGCTAAAAACGGAGGGTGAACTAAAAGACAAATCTATGGAACTCATTTTTCCCGCGCTCGGAGAGCAGTCCGTATATTTGCCGGTGTTTAGGAGGCAAACATTATTACTATAAATAAAATCTTCCATAATACGACCTCTTGCATCAATGTGTGCACTTTCCCAAAAACCTCAGTGGGCATTGAAATCACCATCTAGCAGGGAATGGCTCTGGTAGCTGTTTTGAAAGGCTTTCTAAATCATTACGTGTTACTCTTAGATGAAGCTCGAGATATATGTTGCATATTGTGATCAGCTTAAAATGAATGACAGTGACTGCAACAGCTTCGTATCTTGTATTAAGTTTGATTTCCTGGTTTGCAACACCAGTCTGAACTACAATAGTGTCACATATTTTAAGGAGCCTAAATTAAATTTTACAGGAAAGAGGTCTGAAAAAGACGACGTCGATTAACCGAAGAATAAAGAAGAGGAAGAAGTATTCGGTGAGATGGAGAGAGATGATTGGTGGAGAAGAGAAGAAGACGACGACAAGGCTTACGTGGACTAACATCGCTGCTATAAAAGTCCTCCCCGTATTCCTCTGCTTCGGTGTCATTCGTCAGCTTTGATTCGTGTTGCTGCGACTGAAATTGTGTCCTATGCAATAGAAGTCCACGAGAGCGCACAAGAACAAACTAATAACCAGGTAAGGTTCTTCACGCAGAAAAGCACCGTCGTTACGAGTGCGCTGTCCAATACCGATGTTTGAAGAAAGGCTTAGTGAGATCGGAGCGATCGGTAGTGGTGGAGGCGGCGATATGTACAGCACGATTTTCGAAACGTGTATGGGGTCAAGACGCATGCCGCAAGCAAACATTAAATGCAATTATATTTCTTTTGTTTAAAGTATATCTTTTTATACTGTCTCGAAGCGAATCAATGCTCTTATGCTGAGGAAACCAATCATCGTCGTGGCATCGCGCAATCCACGGCGCCTGGCGCACGAAGATATTCTACCTGCATGCTGCGCGGAAACAGGAAAGCATACTCTAATGGTGATGGCGAAGGAAGAAAACAGTCCGACATTTGAGACAGAAATGGTAATAGCGCTGCAATTAGACGTACACAAGAAAAACTTACACAGGACATGCGCTAACTTCATCTGATTTTATTTACTGCAAGGCCAGCAAATATATGGGAAATTCAAGGCATGCGCAAACAACACCTACACAACATGCATCAACAAAACCGTTCAAGATATGATATCTCATTCTTGAAAAGGCGAACCGAGGTATCACTCACGCAATCTACTCCCCTCTTCCTAATGTGGAATGCTTCCAGAAGCTCCCTCGCCTTCGTATCTCCACTCCTGCCCAGAATCTTTATCTCCCGAAGCCGTGGCTCACACTTCTTGCATTGCTGGCATCTTTTTTGCCCCGGCCCATGTTCTGCCGCACGATTACAAACGAAGCACTCCGCGCAATGCTGTGAAAGATGCGCACCTCCTAGATTTGTAAGCGATCTTGCGTGCTCAGCCGCGCGGTCATTAACGCACCGCCCCGTTTGGCCCACGAATGCTTTTCCGCAGGTCAGTGGTATTTCATACACCACACCTGTGCAGCACTTCACGTACTGCTTACCATGCTTTTTGTTGCAGGAGCTCTTTTTATCGCTCCCAATGCGCGCGCATAGCTGGCCAAGCTTTCGTGGGGCAGAAAACACGACCGGCACGCCATGTCGCTTTGCCACTTTCTTCACATTGTGCGCGACTCTGTGCACATAAGGCACAACTTCTGGTCTCACCGACTGTTTGTTCGGCTCAGTCGACTTGTGAAACAACGCACACTTGACTTTTCTTAGGAGGGCTTCAGCAACTGCTGTGATAACCGTGCATGGGAACCACGCCGAAACCAACCGATCAACTTGCGTGTCAAAACTCATCTGCATAGCATGGTGACACGACTTCACGAGAGCCGACTCAAGGCAGAGGCGAGCAATGGCGCGTTTTACAGTTTTTTAGTTTTACAGTTTTACAGTTGATCGGTTGGTTTCGGCGGGGTTCCCATGCAGCCGTGCAATCTACAATCCGTATGCTCC